>JARHVA010001761.1:0-57500 GCA_037957365.1 Torreya grandis
ACCAATACACCATCCCAGGAGACCATCTCTTTGATGCATGTAGTTGGTGAATTAAAACACCAAGAACATCTCCTTAACTTGGAAAACAAATATTACAAGCCTTGGATAGATGCCAATAATCTACATGGTAACCTTTTTCTGAATACATTCATAAAAGCTTCATTTCCTAAGCATTTCTAGATACCATCATTACCTCACTTTGATGGAACTATGAGATCCATTTGTACACCTTCAAGCCTTTTAGAATAATTTTCCATATTATGTGAGCCCATTGATTCTACTCAAGTTATTCTAGTAGACATTATTGGAGGGAATCACATAATTAGCTATTTCATCTACTCCTCATTGGTTCATTGAACATATATGATGACTTAGAGGAGGCATTTCTCAGATATTACATCATAAACATGGGCCCTCATGTTACATATGAGAAACTTTCCACACTACATCAAAATTATTTAGATCTAGTAAGTGAATATATCTCAAGATTTAAGGCTCACAGGTTAATATTGATATACAAATTAATAAATCTATAGATTCAACATATCTTTATTAAGGGGCTTTGTGTTCCTCTATTCTAGCATCTACTATATCAGACAGAGTCTTTTTTTAGACACTTATGTTATATAGTTTTATCTTTGGAAAATAAATTGGGTTTAATTGAGGTAGATTCAGTTGATCAGATCACTCTAGATTTCATAGCATCATCTTCAGCTACAGCTCCTAACACTCAGCATCAACCATGCCCTAAACAAGATAGGAGACCACAACCAAAAAAGTAACCAGTCAAGAACAAAGAACCCATTTCTAGAGCATAATCTATAATATGCACTATAAAGAAGAAAAAAAAGGCACCACTATAGTTTAATTTAGATTGGGATAGCCCATCTTCTATATTAACAACACTACTAGTAGGAGGTTAATCACACTACCTTCTACTCATCAATGAGATCCATATCTCTTACATAGACAACCACATCAACCCTTTTGTAACTATCATCATATATTTACACATAGATATAATGATTGTTATAGACTCAAAGATTGCATTAATAGATGTGTCAATAATGGCATCATATCATTCACATAGGGGGCACCAAGATCTCCTCCATCATGGAACCCTAGACCTCATTCCTCCATGGCTAACTCATCTCAAGACATTCCTTTCCAAGAATCATCAATCATTCATCATGAGCACAATGCAGGTTTTAGGGTAGAATCTCATAAGAGATCTCTTATTCCACTACCTCATAAGGTTTGGAAACTAGTATAGTGATAATAGTCTACATATAGCACCATAGTCTAAGGAATACATAGTGAAATTCTATATACATATCCAATAGAGTCACAAGCACCACAACAAAGTCTTACTCATGAGAAATATTCACTATGAGCTAATTTTTTACATCCTATTTCATGTAGAAATCCACTACAGTTAAGATTAAATGACCCCACACCATAGATTACTATTCATTAAAATATTCATTATGGATAGATTTTCTAGGTCTTATCTCACATAGCAACCTATTATGATTAAGATTAAATAATCCCTCATCACAAGTTTCATCTCCATCATGATATATTAATTAGTCATATACATCACAATAAAGGGCATAGGGTATCTGATTAAATATAGATGAGCCTTCTTCATAGCACATAGTTTTAGCTACATGACCAATCAAGTTAGATTTTTCATAATCTTCACACACAGCTACAATTAACACATAGTAGATAATATCAGATATAGAGCACATTCTTACATAACATGATCAATATGGGTACTTATTTAATTAGTTGATAGGGTTTATATAGTGACACAACATAAAATAATATAATGTATAGTCATATCTATTTTAGTTCATAAGCTTCACTTAATAAGGA
This sequence comes from Torreya grandis, assembly GCA_037957365.1. NCBI lineage: Eukaryota > Viridiplantae > Streptophyta > Pinopsida > Cupressales > Taxaceae > Torreya > Torreya grandis. The sequence goes on from JARHVA010001761.1 coordinate 1,882, forward strand.
AATGATGGAGTGAAAGGTCTAGCTAACCTTTATATTCGTGAGTCATTCTCAAGGAGGTAATACCTACATAGTCATATCTTAAATCTCCCTACAAATAACTAACATTCTTGATTCCAAATAGTTGTCCCTAGCCAAACCAACTTATCTAAATCTAGACCTTAATAATATCCTACTTTTCCCAATTCCAAACCAATTCATTTTACCAAATCAGTTTTAAAAATTACAAAACCAATAAATTTTTTCTTATATATAATCATAAATCAAACCTACACAACACATCCAAATATATCATGAATAATAAAATTGCATCCCAAATCTTATCCTACTAAACATATCAAAACAATAAAACCACATATCCTAAATACTATTTACCAAGCATAGGAAAATTCAAAATCATTACTAGATCAACTATTTCTAAATCGACCACCTACAATCAAAATACTAGTATATTCCAAAATCTATAACACAATATATAGGAATACAAAATCAAACTAGTATATATATATATATATATATATATATATATATATATATATATATATATGTATATATGTATATATATGTATATATATATATATATGTATATATATATATGTATACATATATATATATATATATACATATACATATATATATATACATACATATATATATATATATATATATATATAATGCAATTTTTAAAATGTGTTCATCATATCAAAATATAATCACCCATGACTAGTCATCATGCCCTCACTCTCAATCTCAATCTCTCCTCCAATACTAATCCTATAATCCAGTCTAGCACTCAATGACCGCACACCTCCTTAACCTATCAAATGCCTCTTATAATGGCTCTCTCACTTTATTAATTGACCATACTCCTTTCATGAGTCTATGTATCATATTTAAAGATCTATGTACTCATCCATAATTTTCAAACTCACTGATCCATCAGGTGGAGGCATCTTATGCCTATCTAGCTTAGCCCTCAGCTCATCTCTCTCTAGTTGCCCTAACATATACAACCATAGTTATAATATCCCTATCAAATAAATGAGCATAAACACCAGTAGTAATGATTTATTTCTCTATCAAAACCTCCTCCCTTGCATCGTCAAGAACATGCCATGTAAGCTCATGAAGTGTAGACTCAATAATAGTCTCCTAGAATCCATCATCCCCACCTCCTCCCTTAAGAGGTGCTTTATCCTGAACACCTCCCACTCCACCTACATACTAAGATACAAACACTACATTAGACATGCACTTTTGAAACAAACTAGAACAAGTTCAAACTCATATAAAAACTCAAATATAATCAAAATATTACCTCCCATCCTCTAGATCAAAGTAGGATCCTCATATTTAAGGGCATGCCCTACACCAATAGGGTACAATGGGAGCCACTAATACCTCACCCACCATGTGGTATATGCATTTATGAAACCAATGCCATCTACATCAAAAATATATATAGCTACATCCCATGCATCCAAGGTTAGTGATGCTAACTCAACCTTAATAGGCCTATCATGAGCTCCTATCCTAATGGACACTTGTGCACTCTTCCCCTACATGCATGCTACTAGGGGAACATCTTGTTGTACCCCAAATTGTCTAGTCATGCACTCATACTAAAAACACTCATATAATCCAACCTAGTGATCATATATCCAATAAATGACCCTCATATATCACAACTATTACTCCATCCTCTGCCCACCTAGGAAATCCTCTGTAAGGTCTCTATATGATGTCACTATCCACCAATATATCTATAATTCACCTATAATGATCCATTATAAGATATTGGATAGCCAATGTACTCATCCACTAATCTCTAAATGGATATAGAGGTGCCCATTTTTACCTCAATAATCCAATCAACCATACAACTATTATGTGTGCATAGGCCCAATAATGCAATAAGGTCACTACACTTAATCTACCACTAAATAACTCTTGTGTAAACCTAGAAAGATCATTGTATAAGATGGATATCATAGTCCTCCCCCATAATAATATAGTGCCATATATTTCCAAACTACACATAATCCTATGCATCTTGTATGAAATAGACACTTCACTCCCATACATAGAAAAAAATGATGCCAACAAAATAGCCAACCACTTCTACAAGTGCAGAACACTAGACTACATAATAAATGATAATAGTACATCACTTTCACTCCTTCTCCTATGTATTCCTAAGGGCACACCAACAAAATATAAAGATGCACTATCAATAACATCTACACCCATGTCATCCTGTAATGTCACCTAACATCCACTAACTAGCAAATGTAGAATATAGTACACATCTTGAAAAATAATCATAATCTCCCTAGTAGGAAGACAAAAAGTACACATATTTTCATTCCACCTCTTTCATAAGGTAGTATTTAGATACCTATCCCACTGCATAGGACATAAGTCACACACATAACCCAACCCTACTATATCCATCACAACTTTCTCATCAAATAACAAAGGCAACAATCTTAGTGTCTCCATAACTTGCCCTCTATATAACTCCCTCATCCATACCTCACCCTAAAAAAAACCATAAAATAACATATATATCAGTCAAATATGCAAAAGTAAACGACCAAGCTAAACAACAATAAATAGCCAATCAAAATCTTAGAAAATTAGCCCTAGTTGATAATAGTGCTACAAAAGGGCACTAACACTAGACAACAATGCTATAACTTGGAAGAAAATAATGAACACTAGACAAGATCACCAAGTCATGGACAAGAGTGTTAAATCAAGTGAAAATTTCCTAAAAAGATTCAAAATATCTCAAAATCATCAAAAAGAGGCTTCTAAATAGGCCCAAATCACACATTTTAGCTACTCACTATGGTAACCTCTCTACCAAACTCAATTTAGGCTGCCAACTACTCAAACTAAGTCGTGTCAGGTGTTCATCTCCTTGGCATATCTCTTACTCCAAAGCTCTAAATCTCAAACGAGTCAATGCACAAATGAATCAAGAATCAATGCAATTCTCCTAAATCAAACAACTTTCTCATTCAAAGCAAAATATAATTTTTACTATAACTTCAACCTTGTAGCTCCATTTTAAATTTTTTTTTTCCACATAACCATGATGACAATGACTTAGATATCCAACAAACCTTGATCTCTTACTACATCATTTGCCTACTATGACACACACACATCTCTATACCTATTTTGTACCTAAATACATGCAAATTCTTCCTCACCAATAATAACTTGTTCAACTTTTATACAAATTGGTCCTCAAAAATCAAAGCTCATTCAACTTTCAAACAAATTAGTCTATAAAAATAATCAACTTCACAAATCAATTCAAACCTATATCAACCTTGTTCTTAGCATTACACCACTAGCCATCACTTTTGGCTCAACCTTCTCTATTATGAATTTCATTACTCTCCCCAAAATGGGTCCATCATTCTTACTATTATTATTCCAAAACCCAACAAGAACACCTGCCCACTCTCATAAATTGATAAACCATGGTTCTTACACCTCCAATAGCTATATTATTAGATTCAGCTCAGATGGGTCAAGATATATAGTGATTCAAATGACATGGGTCACTTAATAATGGTTTTTACACCTTTAGTAGTCAAAACTATTAGATTCAACTTAGATGGGTCAAGATATATAGTGATTCATATCACGTCGGTCAGTGAACATTACTCAAGAATTTTAGAGGGACATACCTTCATTTTATAGATACACAAGTTACTAAGATATAAAATGGTTTAAATCATATGCATTCATAGTGACTTTGATACAGATTAAGATCATATATCAGATTTGGGGGCATGCACATCACTATATATCACACATACAACATGACACATTTATAGACTAGATAGTAAATTATAGGCATAGTGTATAGCACTTTTTTGATCTATACTATTTCACATTAGGCATGACATGATAGTTCATTTCACATGTGGATATATAGATTACTAGACTATATAGATGCATCATTCACATACCATATTTTGGGGTATGGAATAGATGTTCATGTTATTCATAGTCTAAGATTATACACATTAGAATGGAAAGACATGCCATTTTATTCTTACATATTTACTAGAGTTTTCAAATTATACCCAAGCATACCCAAGTTGTCACTAGGGTGGACCATATGATCATTTGTAGCGGTTGGTCTATAGCATCACCTAGACCTAGGAGTTTGTGTAGGATAGAGGGTTGACTTTGGTTTTGGACCTTTGAGCACTTCTTAGTTCCAATTCAGATTATTTAGAGTGGGGGCATGATAGATCTTGCTCTTCATAGCATATAGTTTCTATACACACATTCCAAATTACATGAGTTTATGTGGGATAGAGGGTAGACATTAATTTTGGGCCTTCAAACATTTCTCATTTCTAGTCAGATTTAGTATAAGGGGAAACCATTTCATGAATTCCTTCTTTCTCCATGTACTATTTAGATTCAGTATAGGGAGCATCTATTTTAGGGATTCCTTCTTCCTCCAAGAAATATTTAGTTCTCAATCCACTTCCCTGGCTAAGAAGTTGGACCCTTTTTTTCATCATGTTTATCTCCATATAGGTAAGTTTAAGTATGCATCTTATTTCTTTATTTTACTCTAGTACGTCATTTCATTGCATCACTAGATTAAAAAGGGGTAAATATATACACCCTAAATTATTCAATAAACTAGACATATCATGTCTTTTCATAGTTCTTTCATAGGTGACTCTAACTACATAATATGAGCTTTTTTTACACATTTATCCATGTCTTTTATTTTATCCATTTGGGTATTATTATAAGCTTGAGTCATCTTTTTACCCATTCCCAATCACCTCAAGCCTTTTAAATGGTCATTCCACCTCAGCCATGTCAAGTTTTCCATGGTTTTTCTATCCCCCTTAGTCCCCAACCTATAGGATATGAGTGTTAGGATTGGAATATAGCACTGGAACCTAGGGTGTCCAATTTCCAATACTCCTATCCAAAGTCAAATTAAGCTCTAATGGTTAGTTTCTTCCATAAGATGAGTCTTACCCCTTTTATTTGGCCAAATGTAAATAAAGCTAGAAAATTCAAAATAATGAGTCTCTTATATAAAGGACTACACAAATAATTTTATATCTCTAGTACTTACTACTTTGGCACATTAGACATAGTAAAATTAATCAGTAATATAGATCAACACTTTGCATCACACATATATTTGCATGTTTGATCAAGAATGGGCCTAGGCAAAAGTCATTCTTACATCTATCATGCATGTTGATTATACATGTTCCATAAGGGAGAACTACATTTTATCTGAGAACCTAGCTTGAGGGTTAATTTAGGTAGTAATCAAGATAACTAGGGTTTTAGATCATGCGATCATTCTTCCCCTAACCTTGTTTTCCCTCCTTTTACTTTTGATGTATTCATTTTTTGCACCTTTTACTTTGGATGTATTCATTTTTTGCATGTGTGTAGATAGATATAGTTATTGAAGACTAAAATGAACCTATATCAATCTCTATTAACTTTTAGCTCCTAAAATTTGGTACATCATCTCACACTAACTTGGCAAATAAAACCCAAAAAGCTTAGATCTTGAGGACAATAGTGTCATGGAGCTACTATAGTGCCAACCACTAGGGTGTCCTATAATAGCACTCCTATCTAATCAAAAAATGAAAGCTAGGTTCAGATTATTGATAGTGTCTCACTCCTACTTTTTAATTACCATCTTTGGAATCATTCATTTCAACCTGATCTAAGATAAGTTTATTATCCTTCCTCTTATAAAATTACCTATTTAAAATCTATATTTTTCCCCATTAAACAAGATTTTTCCTATTATTCCACCCCTTATTATTTAAGATCTAAACATTAGATTCCTAAAAATAATAAAAGAGGAGTATACTCACATGCCCCCTTAAACATGTTAGAAAGAAACACTCAACTCTTCCTCTACAACATACTCCCTTCACAAACCTAATAGGTAATTAACCATCTATTTGCATAAATCCTCCTCTATGAAGCCAACCATTTAATTTCAAAATACTATGAAAGAATTTTTGACTACCCATTTAGCGATCTCAAATTATTAAGTAGACTCAAACTTCAATTCATTCAAAAAACCACTTTTCAACAAAGGCCAAAACACTTAGTTTTACAAGAGAAAATCAGTCAACACATAACCTTATAGTCAATGCCCACATATAAAACATTTCTCACACTTGGAGGTAATCAATACACACTTTTGGACCAAATTTTGATATCAGAATCCATTGGGATCCCATACTTCTTATACCATGATTTTTGACCTCCATACCCTTAAGTACAAACTGAGAAACCTGAGAGCAAATAAAAATATCTAATTGCACACAAAAGACCTTAAAAGCTTTAAAAAACTTATATCTTATCTAAATAAAGTAATCATACCTTTTTATGACATTAAGACACCTTGATAACTTATAACTCTTCAAATGACATATGAAGGAAAAAAACTCCATACCTAGCCTGCAAACCTTACACACATACATGCTTCCACACATGAAAGATGTCTCTTAAGAATAATAGGTACAGATACCCACTTATCACAAAGGGACTAAATATCCCAAAATTTAGAAGACTCCCATATCTCCATGTCTTTACTTGTCTTGTAGTCCTTCCTCATCTTTAGATTGATCTTGAATTATTTCTCAACTTTCTTCTTTTCTTTTATCTCAAGATTTAGCTTGATTTCCTTGTCCAATTGCTAAAATAAGGCTTGTTACTTAATCCTATAACTTTTTAAATATTTTTTCATGGAAAACAATCCACCTTGAGACTATTTTTCATTTACCTTGTTAGGTCTCCACTCACTATGTCTCTTTCTCTTTATGATAGGATTTCCATTTTTTTATGTAGAACACTAATCATTCTTGTAGAACCTTACTATGTGACCTCTCTCATGACATTTGAAAAAAATGAAATTTCTCAAAATATATATACCTTATGTTTGAAATATATGATGATTCCTTTAAGTTTCATGAATATGATTATTAGGTCTCCTGATGAAGATACTACAAAAATTTAAAATATAGCCAAACCCTTGACACTTGTAGCAAATGATGTCATTCTTTCCTTGTGAACTAGTTGACTGTATTGAGTGATGTTGTTCTACATGCTTTCCATTATATTACTCATAATTACATAAAATTTCATTATTTGATGATAGTTTACAATCTTTTGACCTATGACCAAACTGATTGTAGGAGTAATAATAACCATTAAAATTTTCATACCTTATAACATTGGTTATCTGATTTGATTTGTCTTGATTCTCCCAATGCCTTGATTCTTTTATTGATGATTGATCTTCAAAATATGATTTTCCTTGTTCATATCAATCTTGTATTTAGTTATTTTTTTGTTCTTATTTATATCTAAGACCAAATTTATCACTAGCATGCTTTTGATTACTTGGAATATTATCAAGATCATTTGAGCTATTTTTAAACTTTATAAATGACTTCACTCTTGTTGAAGTCTTCTCTGACTCACTTTTAAATGAATCATTTTCAATCACATACCTTAATAACTCATCTTTGTTAGCTTTTAGGCTCATAACTAGGATTTCCAATTGATAAATGAAATGCTTGACTATATCTTCATGCTCCTTGGTGTCTTCAATCAGTCTTACCTCAAAAAAATTCAATTGATCTTCATAATCCTTGATTTGTGGTATCATATTCTTGTTATTTTTATTCTCAATATTTAAATCTTCAAGAGCACTCATTAATTAAATACCACAATCCTCCTTATATTTTTCATCATCTATATCTCTGCTCATAGCTTGACTTAGTTTTATTTACAAAGACTCTATCTCTATTTGATACATGATACATTATTCATTCTTACTTTTAACTTCATCAAGAGTACAAACCTAAGTTTCAAGTTCTTCTGTGATCTCCTCATACTCCTTGACTTCATTACTCATCCTTCCTTCAAAAAAACCAATTTTCTCCTCATAGGATTTGATCAAGACATATTTTTTTGTTCTTTTATAGCAACTTCATTTCTTCCACAGTGTCCAAATATTTTCATCCAAGAGTGACTTTCTCATCTTCTTCCTCTAAGCTATCTCTACCAAAGAAATATCTACTTAAGGAACATTCATCTTCAACATCACTAAAATCCATGATCAATGTCTTTTTCTCATCATTATGCGAATAATCATCACTATTAGATGTGGTCACTTCTTCTACAAATGATTTACTATCTTCTTAATGGTAAAGGATATTACTTACTTTATATGCTTCCTTTCCATTTTTATTATTGAAGAACTTTTTACACTTACTAGGACTCTCAAATTTATTATATTCAACCTCATGTGATTCTTTAGAATCTTATTTATGTTCAATCTTGCATCTACCAAGACATCTAGATGTAATGTGACCAAATTTACCACATGAAATAAATTTGAAAGTCTCCCTTTATACTTACCTAGTCCTACATTTAATGTTCTTTCAATTAAGGCTTCAATTTAATCTTCATTAAGATCAAAATATTCAAGACTTAACATGAAATTTTTGGCTTTTGTCTCCTTGATCACCTTGTAGGTAGCTTCTTTCTTAGGAGGTTTATCCTCATCAAGTCTCATCTCATAGGTAATAATAATCCCATGCATTTCATCCATCTTCATCTGAGTGATATCATGACTTTATTCTACAATAGATACCCCTGAATCAAACTTGAGGGTAAGGGTTCTCAATACCTTATAAACTATAGTAGATTCATCAATCATCTCTCTAAGACCTATGATCATGTTTACTACCTCATCAACCTTTAAAAGATATAATTTCATAGTGTCTTCTTCCTTCATATTGAGACTCTCAAATTGCCTTTGGTAGGTATGCAACTTGGCTAATTTTAGCTTCTAGTATCCTTCATAGATATTCTATAATTTGACCTAAATTTCTTTAGTAGACATGCAATGGATCACTTTGGTAATCTCAACCTTGAATAGACTAAAAATGATAGCATTCATAGCTTTTGAGTTATTCTCACTCAACTTCTTGTCAATAGTACTAGTTGGAGGAGTAGTTGGTGCAATATATCCACCCATGATAGATTACCAGATATCAAACCCTAGAGACATGATATATGTCCTCATCCTTCCACTCTAGAAAGCATACTTTAACCCATTAAATAGTGGTGCTTATTTTTGATATAAAATTTGCATCTGTTGACTTGTCATATTATACCTTAGATCACCTTCAAGTTATTAAACTTGTAATGAAGATATTGATCTGATACCAATTATTAGATGTATAATTATTAGGGGTGAATTAGTGATGGAAGATATTTAAATTTAATTCCAAATATTAATCAATCATCATATATCAACTTAATCAAGTAATATTAATAAGAGAGATCATTCATTCAATGCATACACAAGATCAAACACACAACAGATAGTTCCTATGGGAAATTCTCATGGGGAATAAAACCTAATCTCAATAATAAAAACACATGGACTAATTTTTCTATAATATTATTAAAAACAAGATACCTTTTTATTTAATCACCTACTTCATAAGGTGTACCAAGGCTTAAGTATGAACAAACACCAATTTGTTCTAGATGTTGAGGACCCACACAACACCTATGAAATCAAAAACATCAAAATTTTAATTCCATATAAATTTGATGGAGTCAAAATGTATAATACCTCTCTTCAATCCTCAACACTCTCTCAACCTTGATTCACATAGGTAATTCATCTAAAACACCCTTTTGAATCTCTCTAATGTCTTCACTCATCTTCAACCATAAACCTGCAAAAAATCTATAATCATAACAGAGACATGACCAAAAGGTCATCCACATAGTCCTTTCTCAAATAAACCTCTTAACTCATCCAAACACCATACACCTCTTAGCTAAACTCATATAAGTCTTTATCTATCTCTAATAACATATTCCTTAAGTCTACACACATCTATTCAATAAGCCTTGAAACCATCACATTTAGTTTCAAATTTTATAGAGTCTTCATGATTATTATGATCATAACCTTCCTTTTTAGACACAACACATGATTTCACCCTTAAGTCATCTAACATGGGTTACCTTTAAGCACAACCCTCTATAGGCCTAAGTAACCTTTTAGGTCCTATGAAGACCCATTTACCTCTTTGACACTTCTTTGAGTAAACTAAGAACATAGGATCACTTTCAAATACATAGAACCATGCCATAAAATCTATATATCCTCCTTAAGTGATAACGTACATCATATCACCCTTATGATAAATCTCAATTCTCTCAAACAATATTTTGTGCATATAACTACCATGAATGGACACACATTCACCTTCTAATCCTTTTATCATATTGAATATGACTGATCAAACCCTCATAATCCACAAATATGGTCCTCATGGAATCTACAACACTCTTTGATAGTTATCTCATCTAGAAACATTGAAATACCATCAAGAACAACTCCATTACCCTTCTCAAGTTACTTGTAGAGCATGAATGAACACATAGTCAAATTTGGAGATTAATAAATTTGACTATACAAATATTTATACCTTCAAATGAATATTTAAATATATGCCTTTATTTCATCTATAAATTATCTTTCGATACCATAATCAAATTATTCATATATTAAAAGTTATAGTAAAAACATTATAGACTGGACTTCCCTCACAAATTCAAATATTTGAATTCCAACAGTCACTGTATAGACACTAAAAATCAATCACATTAAATTCATCTCTTGATTCTTATAAATTTTGGGTAAATACACATCCTCAATCTCCTCTAACTAGCTTAATCTTTATCTAGAAATGCTCACCATTAGATCTAGATCAAAATACCTGATATTGTGCCACTTGGGAGCACTACATGCCTTTTACACATTTAAATTTTGAATTTAACTTAATTGTTGATCTCTATCTATACAAATTATCATGAATCATGGATATACTATTAACTCAATGAGATAGTGACACTTGTCACTAGCACATGCAATCTTAGATACTTTGACGTTTTGACTAAATACACATGATTAGATAAAATTTAACAAGATAATATGCATCATTGGATCATTATCTAGTCTGATGAAACACTCACCATTAGATATTGATTTGATTAAAAATCACCATTAGATCTGACTAGACAAAATGATATCAGACATTAATTTAGTTAAACTTGATAGTATTTGCCCTATCACAGTCTGATAGAGCAACTTTGAAGATTTATAACTTGAGCTAGAAATCATTTCAAGACTCCAAAATTTTAGGGTAGATTTTTGGAACTATATAAAAAGAATCTATGTAAACCTTTTACCATTATTGACTTTATTCATACCTGAATTAAATGCACAAACTTACTAGTTCATACATATCTATATGATGTACAATAATGATTTTATTTCTCTTAAGCTAGAAGATGGATTTTGCTCATTCTAAAATACCATAGAACATACCAAAGCTCCTCTAAGACATCTATGGATTCCTCATAACCTCTTCTCTATCCTTATAGACCTATACTTGTGCCATATCTCTCCAAGCTATCCATCTGATCACTTTGTCATTCATGCACTAGTACCACATATTCTCTTTGACATCAATGACAACTTAAGACACCAATTACCATGTCCAACACTTATTATCCATAAAATATAGACTTGGAAAAATCCTAAATACATCATTGTGTACTAACTCTAATGCTTGTGAATCCCTCCAATATTTATTTTTGTCAAATTTATCTTAGATACATTTCCCAAGGGATCAAACCTCATGAATACCCCTAGATAAATGGATTAGAGGCAAGCCTATGACCATGACATTTTTATTGAGTTGTTATAGGTAGTGGTAGTTAAGGTTTCCAAACCACTCATGTCAAAGTTCACTAACTCCATCTCAATGAGTTAACAATGTAGATGGAAAAGAATCAGGTAAAAAATGTGAAAAGGTATACATCATAGATGGGTGATATACCCTACCCAGTAACACTATATAATCATTGTACAACTCTCTTATTATGAATAAATTTGATAAAACATCTACCTAAATTCCCTTGTTGATATGAGTGATTTGGTATAGTGATATAATTTTAGTTGAATTTGATGAAACACTTAAAAAAATATTGAGAATTCTTTAATCCATGTCAACAGACCCTCTCCTTAAAAATTATATTGAAGTATAATTACCTAAATTAATATAATACATGATATAAGGCCTAAGGAATAAAACTCAACTTATGAAGATTGCATGTGGTGGAAAGCACCTGAGTCAATAACCCATGAAGAGGTTAAAACTTCAACTAATACATAAGACTTTCTATTGTCTTTCTCTTTACCTTTTCCTTTTACTTATAATAATCTTTAGTTTATTAATTATGATTGATAGACTCAATAACGCCTATGATTTTTTCTCTATAAGATGTGTTAGGTCATCAATTTATTTCCTCATGCACTTGTGTTCACCATGTCCATTTTTATATCAATAGGAACACTTAACCTTCTCTTTTTTAGGTTTGTCATTGGAAGAAGAGATTTCAGTGGTTTTTTGTTAGAGGTTTATTTTTTATTCTTATCTTTATCCTTATTCTTATTCTTCTTATTTTTATTTTAAACTTTGCTTTCCCATTCATATCAATTAAGGCTTGAGTTTGTGGACTTCAATGTGCCCATTTGTATTAATCTTCTTTCTCTCGAGTCAAATCAACAATAAAGGCATCTAAAGAGGGAATTTTCCATGTAGTTCCTAAATAAATTTTAGTGGAATATAAATTATAGACAAATAATCAATATTAATTTAGACCATTCTTTATCCCACATTATTTCAACTACAATCTCAAGGACCTTAACTTAGTGAAGAAATCCTTAAACATGTCAAAATTTCTAGGACTTAGGCTAATGAGTTCATTTTCAAGTTCACGACATCTAATCACATGTTTCTCTCCAAATATATTTCCTAATATGTTTCAAACATCATTTGGTGATTTTCAATAATCTAAGTGAAATATGACATCAAGTGCTACATAATGACATAATAGCCCATAGGCTTCATCACTATGATTATACCACTTAAATTTATATGCATTTATGTTAGGTTTAGTTTCATCACCCATGGTTATCCTATATAAACCCTTAATCCCTAAAATGATTACCATCTTGATTTTCCATTCATTATATTAGAGGGAGTTAGTGAGTCGATTAAACTTGAATCCATTTTAATGCTAAGTTGAGTTGTAGTAATGCAAGTTAAAGATGTTGTATAAATGAAAGTGAAATTATAATGGAAAGAGAGACATAAAAATCATAGTACACCCCTTGAAATATGAAATTGTTAACCCCCTCAAATGTTTCAAACAATGCACACTAAAAAGATGCCAGACATAATAAAAGATAAAAATTACAAAGCAAGGGGACATCAGCCTTGGCTAATAATGCATCCAATTAAAATCAAGTACTAAATGAGTATGAGAGGTAGAGTATTATTTGATTGAAATGGGGTTTAGTCACCTTCCAAATCATACCTCACCCTTCGATCTTCATTTAGTTAGAAAAGAAGATTTTTACAAAATGACTTTCCATTTTTAAAAGGGCTCATAATATGTTATTTTTATTTAAAAAACAATGAAAATATATTACTACAAGAACTAATGTCCTCCCACAATATGTTAACCTAGTGAAAAACTCCTAAAAATATTGTTTTATAAATAATAAAACAATTATCACTCCCCCTTTTTAAAATAAACTTTCACAAAACATGATATTAGAATATTTCAATGTTAATGAAATATCAATATGTCACCTTTTTAGAGGAAAAATGTTTCTATTAAAAATGAATTTCCCACCAAAATTAAAAACCATGAATTTATTTCATGAGTGGTCTTAAAAACCACTTTCATTTAAATGTGTGGTTTTTGACCAAAATACTTACCAATTCAACAACAAGAAGAGGAAGGAGATGGGAAATATCTTTAGAAGACCAAGGCATAGGAAAATCTGACCATGATATCCTTACATTATTATGAGACTAAGGTGCTAGCTATAGAATACACATGAAGTTAGGTCAAGTTGTTTGGAAGGTCAAAGACTTAAGAAGGCCATTGGATAGGCCAAACCAAAAAGATAAACCTAGACATTACAACAAGGGATGCTTGAAATTTAGTAAGTAGGTCTGGGCATGGTTGAATAGGATCTAAAGACTTTAAGGATGTTGTGAAGGTATTATGAATGTCTGAGGGTGATCTAAAGACTTTTACGGCCCTTCAAAATGATCAAAATGAGTTATATCTAGGAAGACCATCAATGATCCAAAATTAAGTTTGCATTCCAAACCCACAACCTCTCTAACAAGATCACTAAATGTCTAAGGCAATTTGTAGAGTATTTTACATGAAAATATGTCCATACTCTTCATAAAGAGGATGAGAAAAACCTTTAGATATGCAACAAGAATAATATAATAGTACAAACATAATACATGAAAATAAAAAACCATATAATTTATTCAAATCTTGAGGTTTTTGTGATTTAAAAAAATAAACAATTTTTTTTACAAACCCTACAAAACATTTACATAAAATATATGCAAATAATGTCAATATTTCAAAGAATAGACTAACAGTAATACAAAGCTAGACACATGATTATTGGGGTGGATCTGATACCATATCGAAGATGTCACCAGGTTTGAATAACATGAAATCAAATGTATATATCACATAAGATGAATCTTGTGTACATCATAATGTTGTTAAATCAAAATGAAATCACTTAAAGATAATATTTCAAGAGACAAAAAATAAGTGGAGCAAAACCCAATCTTTCATTAAGTGAAAAGTTCTTAAATGAGATGAGTAAATATAGGAGAGTAAGAAAGTAACTCTTCCATAAAAGGTGTTAAAATAAACCCAATTAATATACAATTAATTCTTATAAAAAATATGGTCAATAGGGACAATAATAAAGGAGTAACTCCCATACCCAAAATAGTGGTTAAGGGATTTACTTCCTAGTCACCCGGTTAACCTACACACATAAGAAAGATTATCCATGAAATTAGTAAAATTTAAAGTGAGGGGAAAAATCCCATAATAAATAAATGTGGAGAAAAATTTAAACCTACTCTAACATATTGATCTATATGTATCACTAATTGGGAAAATGTTGCATGTGATTGTGCTTGTTGAGAATTACACACCTTTTTTTTTGATAGACTTTTTTTTGTACTTTTTAATTTTAAGACCTTTTTAACTATTTATAAATTGGTTGAATAAAAACATCTAGCCTAGGTGAAATAACTAAAAATGTGTTTTATTCTTCAATATATTTATTAATTAACTATGGTGGTGGATGTAGTTGAGAAGGTACCATAGATTTGAGAAGGTAATTGGTTCTTATTCCTAAAATTAAAATAAATTGATTGAAATGAATGTAATTTAGGAATATATGTACTATATAAGGTACATAACAATTTTTTTTCAACCAAGGTCATCTCCAAATGATATAATGATCTAATTTTGTGGTAAAACTATAAAATTAACATATAGTATAGTGGGTTCTATTTGAAGAGGCAAGATAATGTCTCTCAAAGTAGTTTGGTGTTTCCATTTAAATGTATTGACACTTTTAGTTGTTGATTATACATAATTCTATGTATAATACAATTAATGAAGTTATGTCATTATTCATCCATTTTTACTTGATAAATTATCAATTGACACAATATGAATGAGTTGTTCATCAATAAAATCTTGTATACACAAATCATGAAAATTAGAATCATCCCCCACTATCTCACTATCATAAAAAGTAATCATAGGATGTGACTATGTAGTTTGACTAATTATATAAATAATTACATCCAAGTAATAATAATATGAACCAAGATGTGTATAAGCATTGTGAGTACGTTTTACTACTAAATTTATCTATCAGTATCATTATTAGGGTATGGTTCACTAAATATCATAAATTTAGAAATTTCATTTTCTTGAGATTTAGTTTCCTATATAAGGGTGCCTAAATCAAGAATGTTATTATCAATAAGAGATTGAATAAAGTCTCTAAGTGTGAAATGTTTATTAGTAGAATGATCATTGTATGTTTGGTAATCAAAATATGCACTATTATAGAAAATATTTTCATTTAGGTTTAAAAATGTAAATTTAAAATGGTAGTGGAAGAGTAATGACATTGAAATCAAGTATTTTTTTTGAAAATTTGTTAGGCAATTTTGGTAATATAAAGAATAGTATCCTTGGTCAATGTGATAAAAAAATCTTATTAAAAGGTTCAAAAATATAATTAACTATGATATTTTGGATATGCTTTGATATATGTTGATTTATATTTGTAATATTGTTGGTTTGAAACTTTTTTGTATAAATTTAAGTAGATGTAGATGTATACTTGATATTTTTAAAATAAAAAAGCTTGACTTCTCATTCTAGTATTGTGTGACAAAGTTATTCAAATAATCTGAATTTCTTGATTTTTTTACGTGTGTAAAGGTGAAAGAAAATTTTGTTTGAAACTATATTGTAATTTACTATATTCCAAGGTTTTAGTAATTTTGGAAAGAATGGTATTGTAAACAATTAGATAACCTCTAATAGAATCAATATCTCCTTGACTAATATGAGGAATTTATGGATAAGAAATATTCTCATCATTGTTGATAGAAAAATTCTTAATAATTAAATATTCTAATAGATTGAATGATTGATTAATTATACATATACATCATAAAACCAATGAAAGACACAATATTTTAAGGTTATTAATAAATAGTTTTTTTATCAAATTGTCATTAAAAGCATAATCCAAACATGATGCCTGGAAATATATAAGATGTTATTTTGTATATCCTTTAACTTCATATTATGGGATTAGGAGACACAAATACTATAGGTAAAAGGTATGATGCAATATTATGTTGTAATAGGTTATAAATTAATTTCTTTGAGTCCAATGATTTAATAGATTCCATTATACCTTACTCCAAATACAACATCATAGCATGTAAAAATACAATGGTTTTCTCAATGGATTGTGAATTAATCAAGAAATGTGATGTAGTATGCATATCTATCGAAGGTTATGAATGTGTCAATTGGTTAGGCATAAAAATATAAATCTGCTGTGGAGCTTATGTTTACCATAATGTTAAAGGTGTTGATTTAATAATAGAATAGACAATAGTACTATCAACATATGTGGTAGGGTTTACAATTGGTTGTTCATCATTATCATTAGTTATTTATATGTATTAACATGATTATGTTTATTTTGTTATTTTATAGTTACAAATAAAAAAGAGGAAATTTCATTAATATGTGTGTCAAAGTATTATTCAAATTAGTTTTCATTAATAGAGTCAAAACTATTATTAGTATGTGCATGAGTCTTATCAATTTACATGGCCACAATAATTCCATCAAGAGGATGTAAGGTAAGAATTATATAATTTTAATTATATGAGTGTTATGATTCACATTTCATATTTGTCTTAACAAAAAATTTCATTAATAGTAATTTCATTTTGGCATGTGAGTTTTAAACAAATGGAAGTAATAAATGCACATCAAATATAGCCATATTTTCTTGGAAATGTAAAAGAATAGAAAAATAAAATTTAAGATCTTATAAAAAAAGAATTTTTTATATGGATATTAGTAAATTAATATGAAATCTAAGGTTAAAATAATATGATTTTAGTGTCAAATATCAGATCTAAAGTCAAAACAAAGTGATTTTAGTGTTAGAATTTATATCCATAGTTAAAAGGAGGTTATTTTAGTGTTGGATAATTAGGAATCTATCTAAATCCTAAGACAATTTTTTAAGCAATCATTGAATGAAAATTGAGATAACTAATAAATGTGTGTAATTAGGTTAGATTCACCAGTGTATTTTATCAAAATTTTGATTAATATGGTAACTAACCCTAGTTAATAAGGATTGAATATAAAAATTAGAATGCTCTAAATGAAAATTTGAAAATCCAAATGAATGTAAAAATATGAATTCAATAATGTAAAAATGACTGAGAGAAGACTAAGTATGAAATGTAAACATAAACATAGTATTTTTCATCTAGAATTTTACCTTGTTTGACATACAAAAGGTAAAAATGGGAAAATATTAACAAAATCTACAAGTACCTATAAACTAGAACTAAAATTGAAGAAGGATAAGATCAACCAATAAGGAAAAAATCTATTATCATTATTTTCCCTACGTGTTGATTTTGTATTTTCTAGGTTTAAAAATAGAGGGAATAATCACTCCAACAACTTGAATTGATTTGTATGCACATATTTGACCTTTAAAAGTGCCTAGAATATAAAAAAGTAAGTTTTATAATATTGTAAACCTTACAAGCATAATAATGATTGAAAACATGTAAATAGAAAAAAGACCATAGTTGGGATGATCTGAACCAAATCACTCTCATTATGACTAAACAATATCTATGTATCTTATACTCTAACGAGGGTACTCAAGCCCATGTAATTATCCAATGTACAATGTTTTTTGTAACTATTGTCCTTTAAATATATGAATGCATCTATGGATGGTTTGAATAATTGAACATGATTTATTTTGGGCTAGATAAAATAGGCTTCTAACTTGGATAAAGACTACTTGTATTAATAAAAATAAGAATTTGGAAGAATAGTAATTTTTATCAATATGCAATAGTGTAAGTATACCTCTATATTAAAGTGTTAAGTTGGTAAAATGAGTGATTTGAGTGAGAATTTATAGTAATTCAAAAGGGTAAATTATCATTCTAGGAATCCTTAAAACACTAAATACAAAGATGAGAGAGGGTTAAAAATTAAAAATTAATCATTAGAGGACCAAGGGATAGGATCAAACCATATGGACAAATCCTACTGCCACTATTGTCCCTATTAGTTGATTTGTCCAAAAGGGTAATGTGTGAAATTTGGGTCGAGGTTTATCATTACACATGCATAAGGGTGGTTTTAGAAATAAAAATACTTTTCGATGTGTCATATAATAATTTTAAATAGAAATAAGTCTTCATTTATTATTAGGATATGGTAAAGTGTGAAAATAGGTACTAATTAAGTGCACGACTTAGGAAAAATTATCAGGGGTAGAAATTGACATAATAAGTGTTGTGTCAATTATGATCCATAGTTGTATGTAATTATTTAGTTTGTTTGTTTAATAAAATTGAGGCATGTATCTCACTAGGAGATACCCCTATTATGTTTGGTAATCATAAATTACCATACATTATGTTATTAGTTTAAGTTTCTATTACATTGGTAGTTATGTTTCGTAGAAACAAAATTATGACTGACCATTTGATCTATTTATTTTGAATATTCCTCATTGGATATATTAATATTTTTATTACATTGAATAAATTTTGTCATATTTTTCCTCTTAGTCTTGGCCTCAACAATGGTATCAGAGCCTAGCAATTGGAAAAGGAGGAACACAAAACTATTTTTTGGAATCCTAAGTTTTACTTATTATATTGCCTATATAAGGGACATAAATGATTCTTTAAGGTATCTAAGATTGAATTTGAATATCTTTCACACAATTATCTCAGAGATTTTTCCATTTCCATTCCATGTATGTGTGTGTTTTACTAGTTTCTAGTTTTTTTTCCACAATTAAGGTGACAATGTTTTGTACACTATGTCAATTTAGTAAAATACCAAATCATTAGATGTGATGTCGAAGGACTTAAGGGGATATTTTTGGAAGAATTAAAGATAAATTTTTTTAAGATATAGATCAAGTTATCAACTTTATGAGACCTTTGATTTTTTGATGTATAAATGTTTAGTAAATATCATTCAAAGTGAGTGAACAAATAAGCAAACATAACATAGAAGGTATAATTTTTGAGTATTTGTTTTATCACAAATTAAAAAGACTAAAATGTAACTCTAAGACACATTAAATTTGTATGACATGCTACTCAACATGCGTTTGACTAGAGAAAAAAAGTAATGGAATTTTCATGTGCAAGGACAATTTTGTTTATATTTTATTTCACATTTGAAAAAACCAAAATATGTTGAATATTTTAAATTTTCACATTAAAAATGATTCAAATAAAGTTAGTTAAATAAATCTTGTTAGTTACCTCCTTAGCAAGAGGTCAAAGGTTCAAAACATGCATTTTGGACAAACTTCCTTTTTACTTATTTTAGAATATAATTTTAAAATAAGGGGATATTCTACTTTTTAAAAGAGTTTTTGTAAATTTTGGTGATATAAAGGTGTAAATATAGATATAAGGTGTCATTATTACAAATTTTTGACAAGTCCCAGAATCATAATATTGTAGATGGAATCTATCCAGTGGGTGAAGGCCAAACCCTAATTACATTCCTCTTTTTCAACTTGATTATATTTTTTATAGAACCATGGAAAACATTGCAACCTTTTCTATGAAAATGGATGATTTAAACTGAAAAAAAATAAGTATTAGATTTTGTACATAGAACACACTCTAATTCTTTTATCACTTTTGGGAAATAATAGAAAAATAAATAACACCACCCATTGAAGCAAATGGATTGGTTGAATACCAAAAACATAATAAATTTTCACTCACACTAATAAAATCATATTACATTCATTTTAAAGTTGTTAAATCTAGTGCATGGAAAGTGTTAAAGTAATTGTATGACAAAAAATCTGCATATAAAATGATTGATCTCTTATTGTAGTTTCTTGATAATAAGCTTAACACTTAATAAGATGTATTTGAATATCTCTCCAACATGAAAAATATAAAACAAGAGTATTTTACTATAGGTGGTAAGATCAATGATTTCATGATCATATTTATAAATAAGAATGGCTTCCATTATTATTACACCAACTTTTTCAAAAAAAAATAGCTTAATGATAAGCTCAATGGTGTAACATTTGACTTTATTTGTGAGTTATTAACTTAACATGAGTGATAGTTTACAAAGAAGAGTAAACCTATATAAAAATATAACTATATGAAGTACAAGTCACATCATAGAGATCATCACCATGTATAAAGTAAATTTTAGAAGCATTCTCTAAAATACTTTCTAATAATTATCCAAGACACTCTTTAAACCATTCTAGACAGTCTCCACAATACTCATCGACACTCTATAGGACCTTCAAAATAAAAAAATTAACATGGGAAATCTTCTCACTCTAGTGGTTCTTCCAATTATTCAACTTCTTATATACCTCAATGACACACATAAAATAGCCTAGATGTTTTAAATGTGGAGGTATTGGACATATTGTAGATGTATGTCCTTATCGATGACCCCACTCTCCACATAAGAAAAAATATGAATCAAATTATGTGTGCCATTATAGTGATAGATATTATACTTACTCCATCTATTCAAATTATTATAACACTTCCTCTCATTAAGAAGCATCCTATATAGTTAAGGTTTATTGACCTAATGGACCTGTCAACTTGTTTTAACTGATTAGTGATTCACTTGTCCTAAGTGAGCTACTAGGATCAAGACTAAATATATTATAGTAGAAATTTTTGGCTTGTGTTTTTTCTTTATTCAAGCTTTGACTTTATATCCATAATATTCATGACATGGAGTAGAGATGATTATTTTATTTTATTTCTCTCATTACACATCTTTTCACTTCTTGCCTAATATAGGGAGAAAATATAACATTGGTTGGTCTTTGACCAGTAATTAGTGATAATACGAATTGACATGAGTTTATATCACAAAAAATGTTGAGAAAATGTTGTCATTATTTATTGGACATTAGGGATATGTGACATAAACAATATAGGATGGTCACTTGGATGGGATTCTATGTCAAGCCTTATATCAATCAATGTAGATAAATAAAATTTGATCATGTTCTAATATAGTATGATATGGATGATCAAATTGTTAGGATATTGATGTTAGGTGTTATCATTGATGTCTATAAGGCATGTGTAATGACAAAGTGGTCTAGTAGGTACAATGAGATGGAGCATGGTGGTCTAATGTGCTTAGTGTGGTGAGATGCTTGCATGAAGGTTCTTTAGATTAATGTATGGTGTCATGGAGCATGGTATGGTATTGAAATACATGATATTTTAATTTTATATGTAGGTCATAGTGGTTTCATGAGGCTCTCATGAAGTATGCAGGTCTGATAGGTTTGACAATGCATAGTTGCCTATATAGTTTTGAGTCATATAGCTTATATGCCATGGTATGGAACTCAGTGTTGTTGAAATACACATTTTATAAATTTTTAGGTAGATAATATTCTAGGTAAATGACTTCCAAGTGGTTGTAAGTGGTCTACAAGGTTGTTTGGCTCTTGGCCTAGTTGGCCTAGATGGGCTTGTGAGGCCTTGTGAAGGATCAAAGGGTGTTTGCAGGTTGGTGAAACTTGTATTTACATTGGAAATGGTTAATAAACTTTTATAAAGAATTTTTATGAGTTATAATGTTAGATAAGGAGATATAAAGTCAAGAAAAGTCTTCATGTGCTTCAGAGGTGGCTCAAATAGTGTAATTTGAGCATGAGAGGAAAGTTTTAATGTTCATTATCTCATGTATAATTTTAATGAGGAAATGATCCTTTTGGATAAGGTGGAATTTTTTACTAATAAATATTTACAATCATTATTTCATTTATTAAGTTTTTATCCTTTATGAACGATTGTTAGGAAGGTAAGTAGGTTTTTTATGGTATAACACCCTAATCTTAAACTCGATTGAAGAAAGCTTGTTGGATATAGCCAAGAAAGGATTGGTTGAATAATTTTTAATATTTGAAGGTATATATTAATAATATAATAATATCCTAGTGGTATTGGTATTGGTGTGTCAGGGTAGTGAGCATAAGGTATGGAAGTATGCTTGTCTATAAAGATTTTGATATTACAAGTAGAGTTGACCAGGTCTATGCATGTAAATTATTAGAGACTAACATACAAGAATTTTTTATTAAAGTAATAATATATTTTTTGGAAATAAATAGTCATTTTTAAATTATTTTGGTCAATCAATTTGACTAGTCACTAATCTATAGATAGTGAAAATAGTGAGAAAGACCAGTTGGAGTGAGAAGATAAATTGGGAAGGTGATCAGGTGTTTAAAGATGAATTTAAGAGATTTGTGGTGATAAAATGGTTCTATTCACTTTATACATGAATTTTAATTTGATTATATTCTTGAGGTATGATCATGGAGTTGACTCAAAGTTGACCTTTTTGGTCCTTTTGAGTCTGTGTGAGCTAGTAAAGTGAAAATGTTTTGTAGAAGAGTTTTTGCTATTGAAGACTATGATATAATTTTAGGAGAGTGATATAAGGTAATTTTAGGATATTTTTAATTCCTTTTAATATATTATTTAATAAATTTTATGTGAGATAAATTCATGTTTCCATGACTAGTTTTTAGAGCTGGCAGGCAGTCTGAAGTGGCCTATTTGAAGAGGCTAGTTTGAGTTGTTATGAGTAGAGTTTGAGGTGAGTGAGAGATTGGTGGTAATATATGAGTCTTATATATTAATTAAATTTATTTATTTTCCATATATTTCCTCTATTTTTTTTGTAGAATTCAAATATCTTTGACTAAGTTTCTGTTGTGCATGACCAGTTTGAGTAGGTCATCTAGAGTAAGCTAGTTTGGATGGTTTTGAGTTGTGTGAAGGTGAAAAATTAATTTTTATATGTTTATTTAGTAATTAATGACATTTTTAATTTATTATATCATTTTTTAAATTGGATAAATTAACATCATGCTTTATTTCTTCTTGGTAGTATTTTCTGGGTGTTTGTAGGTCTTGAAGCAAGAGAGAGAATGGCTTGGATGGAGTAGTGGTTTGGAGTTACAAGTGGATTGGAAACTTGGGTAATTTTGACATGGTATTATGAGAAAAATTATTATGTGTTTTATCCCTTATTTTAATACCAAAGTGTTCATCTTTCTCAATGTGTGAGCAATTGGTTTTAGGCCTATTAGGTCTATTAAGTCTATTTAGGCCTAATGGCGAGTTCTAAGTATATTTGATGTATGGGACCTTATTGGGATATGAAAAGGTTTTAAGTAAATTTTATTTTATTATATAATTATTTATTATTATTTTTTTAATTCTATTATTCATGGAGATGGTCATATGTGGTGAATGACCTATAATGGCTAATTGGGCCTAGTGTAGCCTAGTAGTTGGATAGGTGACATTTGAAGTATGGCCAACCTATGGAGTATTTGAGATTCCTTGGTGGTGTGTATAGAATATTATATCTATCCTTATATTGAATCTTCATTTAAAAATATGATATTAGGTTTGGAGAAAGGTATATAAGCAAGACAAGTTGTCTTTTTTATCAAGTATAGAGGGTGTATGAACAAAAGTGAAGGAAAGAGCTCAATAAAAGAGTAAAGATAGGTAATTGAGGACAAAAAAAAGGGTCTAATGAATATGAGGGAGAAGAGAAGTAGTTTATAGGTGTATAAGATTTAGGTGTTCCATCATCAAGTGTATCAGACATCACTTAAAATGTGGAGAGTATAGGTATTCTTTTTAAATTTTATTGAGTGGGGGTTCATTCACCTTAGTTAGAAGGACTTAACCAATCTAGGAATAGGTGTTCCTTGTGAGATAGGTGTGTCACTAAAGGTCTCTTGTTTGCTCTATCTTATAGGACAAGTATTCCATTGGTTATAGGATTGAGAGTTAGTTTTATTCCACATGAGGTTTTCTCACATATATGTGGTGTATTTTTATTTATTTCTCTTGATATTTCTTATGTGTTGATTTGTTTATGTTATGTTTAAGTGTTTGATTCATTGTAAAAAAAATGGAATTGATTATAAGATGTTGAGTAACTGATTCACCCACCCCCCTCTCATTAGCTAATTCCATAAATTGTTATCATTGTAGGAAATTTTAAGGAGGATTGATAACATATAGGTGATCCTAAGTAGCTTAAGGTATGATGAAGATAATGTTCATCTTATTTGTAGTGATGGCTAAGTTTGTGAAGATTGGAGTTAAAGTCTGCATAGAGGTCTACATGTTGGCACTAACAAGTTCAAATAAGAAAGACTATACTAAAGACAAATCAAATATCAAACCTAAGTTATATGGTAGGTATTATTTAATATGTTTTAGTAGTTAACAAGCATGATAGGTACAAATATGTGAAGTCATCTTGGTGAATCAAGAAGGCAAAGGTCTTCAAGTGAAGGATAAGTTGATCATCAAGCTAAATAAACATGAGCATGTTGATGAGACCTGTTTGAGGTCTATTTGATCCATCATAAGGTATAAATGTCTAAAATAATTTTGGGGAAGCATGTGTGATGCCTCAAAAGTTTTAGGTAGTAACCATTGGAATTCAATCTCAAATGATTGTGTAAGTGGATTTGAGAACCAAGAGCAAAGTTTGGCATGTAAAAGTCATGAAAGTGATCAGATCAGGTTGGTATAAAAATAAAAAATTGGATTAGACTATGTGAGAATCATCATAAAAATGATCAAGAGTTTTTACAATCCATATAGTTATAATTTATATTGGTCAATGTCAACTTATGTTGACTATGTTGTATCAGTGAGCCTAATAGAAGAAACAGTGGATTAGAACTTGTTTAAAGCACTTGGTTTGATGTTCTAAGGATTGGATCATATTTATAAGTTATTTTTGTCTTATTCTATACACTAAATAATATTAGGGAATGTTATTTTGTGTATAAATTTCATTCATAAAAGTGACTGTATATGAAGGTTTGTGTTCTTGGTAGACATGAGTGACTTGCAAAGTTGTGTGGAGATTTTGGTCATTGAGAATGGTTGTTCACAGTTCTTGGTTATGATCTCAAGGTTTTATAGATATTTTTAGTTCTCTATGTATGGTCATTTTTTATCCCTAAAAGGAAGAGCTAGCTTAAGAGGGTTAAGGTAGAGGATTGAGGGTTTTAAGGTACTTTATCTCTTCAAACCCTAGGTGTGTGCTTTCAAGGTAAATGAACTCATTCATGTTCTTTAGAGCTCTATGAGTGTTGGATGGATTAAGTGAAAGGATTATTTTAATAGTTTCCATGATTGGAATTCATGTTTGACCTTATGGAGGTATCTAAGGTACAAGATTAGTTTAATGGTCTACAAGACTAGTGTTATTTAAGGATAGAGTAGTTGTTCACAAGTTTTATTGTTTGAATATGATTATAAAGAGTGAGTTTCAATGTTTTATATATCTCAAGAGTGTTAATAGTTTTTATAAAATGTGTTATAGCTATGAAGCTTCACAAGTTTACTGTGAGCTTGAAGGAGAGTGCAACAATATTCCTGAAAGTTGCATTATGAGGTATCATGGTTCTTTGTTGTCAAGTTAATCTCATAAGATCAAAAGAGGAGTGTGTTGTCTTGATAACATGTTGCAGATGTTATAATAAGTTTCAATGATTTGAATATGCCATAAGTATATGTTTTCATAACATTATATTAATTGTGAGGTTGAGTTTGTCCTCTGAGTCATTTTGAAGGGATTTCATGAAGAGATCAATGGACTAAGAGGTTGGTCATGACCTTAGGGTCATATAGCAAGTATTTATTTTCAAATGATTGACAAAGATTAGGTTTATACAAAAAATTATATGACTGTGTCTTTTCATGGAGTACTTTAAATAATTCTTATCCATAATGGCTTGTGGTGTCTGAAGGATAAATGCTTGAGGGATTAGATGTCTCTTTCTATGTTTAATGAGAGATTTATGTAGGTGGTGAAGATTGTGTGTTATTTAGGATATTTGAGTGGTGATATGAAGGATATGGATGAATTTTTTTATATTATGTCAAGAGGAAGATATTTATGAGTCATTCCTAGATGGTTTGAGTCTTTAATAAGCTTAGAGGTGAGTTTTGTAGCTAAGGGTTAGAGTTGACCAATTTTGGTAGTGATGACTACCTAAAAGGTCCCCAAGGTGTTATTTTGATGATTTATGATGTATAGAAGATTGGAAATAGATGACTCAAGTTGGGTTTGACATGTCAAAACATGATAGGAGGTTTGATGATGTCCATGAGGTGCATAGGTATGAATTTGCCCTTTTGTCATGGTGTTTGATGTGTATGAGGGGTTTGTGTGCCTATTTAGTTTGGTTTCAAGGGTTATATAATGAATGAATATGTGTCATGAGGATTTATATGCTTAGGAACATTTTTACATGTGATTGATACATGTTCTAGGTGGTTTCATAGCTTGATGATTTTTTTACCAGGTGGAGTGTTTTGAGTGGTCTCTTCAAGAACACGTGTTTGGAGGCTTAGAGGAAGTCAATGTTCCCAAAGGTGTGGAGGATTTAAATTTGGCATGGAAGTGAATTTTGATGGTCTCTAGGTGTGGTATCCTACTTAGGTGTCAGCATTGACCGAAGGTTAACTTTTGACCAAGTGTTTGTTTTGAAGTCCTAGTCATTTGGGCATGTTTGGAAAAGTGGTCAAAACTTGGAGTTGAAGGCTAGAAGATTCAAAAAAAGTTGAATGGGATAAATGGGTAGCTAAATAAAGTTTTAAAATGGTTTGGAAGTGAGTATATTTCATTTTATTTAAGTTTTAGCTCACTAAGAAGCCTAATTGGCTAGGAGGCTAAGGAAGGAAATATGCTAAGGAAGATGAGTTGGAAGAATATTTTTATCATGCCTAAGGGGGAATGGTAGTGGTCTTCAAATATGAATTTTCATGGATTGAAGTGATTAGGGTAGAGATTTATGAGGTCTTCAATGGTTAGATAGGAATGTAAGGGGTCTAAATAGGACTAGTGAAGAAAATGAAGACTGTTGAAGAAAGTTTCTAAAGAAGGTTGACATTTTTAGTTCTAGTTAAGCATGTTGGTCTATTATTATCATGATTCATGTGTGGTTCTATGCTTGGAGTGCCCTTGGTTTTTGTGTGGGGCCTTGAAAGTGATGATAAGTGAGCTTTTATGGAGCTTTGGTGCTCTTGTTGCTATTTGAAGTGATGGTAGCTATTCTTAGAGATCCTATAGGTGGGCATGGGTTGTATAGACTGAGGCAAAGACTTCAAAGTGGATTAGGTTCCTAGGGGGAGCTATGTTACTATGTAATTGGTGATAGGTCCAAGGATCTAGGTAGATTGGGATCATTTTTTGAGTATAATCACATTACAAGGGGGAGTTATGCCTATTTGAGGTCTAAATGGTCCATTTTCAGATGTATTCCTATAGGTGAGCTTGGTTCCATGTGTTTCCTATACCTTACTTGATTGATTCTATGGTACCCAATGTTGAAGGGTGTCCACTTTGTCATTTTGGAAAAGGGGGAGAGAGAAAAGGAGTGTTGACATACATGACAAAGGGGGAGTTTATTAGGATATTGATGGTAGGTGTTATCATTGATGTCTATAAGGAATGTGTAATGACAAAGTGGTCTAGCAAGTATAATGAGATGGAGCATGGTGGTTTAATGTGCTTGGTACAATGAGGTACTTCATGAAGGTTCTTTAGATGAATGTATGGTGACATGGAGCATAATATGGTATTGAAAGACATGATCTTGCAATGTTCTATGTAGGTCATAGTGGTTTTATGAGGTTCTCATGAAGTATACAGTTCTGGTAGGTTTGACCATGCATGGTTACCTATAGGGTTTTGAGTCATATGGATTGTATGACATGGTATAAAGATTATTTTTCTTATAATATGAATGTTAGACATGTTTAAAGAGATAAGAGGATAGGTAAATGACTTCAAAGTGGTTTCAAGTGGTCTACAAGGTTGTTTGGCTCTTGGCCTAGGTGGGCTTATGAGGCCTTGTGAAGGATCAAAGGGTGTTTATAGGTTAGTGAAGCTTATATTTCCATGGGAGATGGTCAATAATTTTTTTTTCAAGAATGTTTATGAGGTTTAAGGTCAGAGAAGGAGATAGAAAGTCAAGAAAAGTCTTCATGTGCTTCAGAGGTCATTTGAATGGTGTAATTTGAGCTTAAGAGGAAAGTTTCAATGTTCATTAGCTCATGTAGACTTTTCATTGGGAATTGATCCTTTTGGATAAGGTGGAGAGGGTTCCTAATAAATATTTCCAAGAATTATTTCATTGATTAAGGTTTTATCCTTTATGAATGGTTGTTAAGAAGGTAAGTTTTTTATGGTCTAAAACCCTAGCCTTAGACTTGATTAAAGAAATATTGTTGTATATATCCAAGAATGGATTGGTTGGCCAATTTTGAACATTCGAAGTTATACAGGACTCCTCTAGGCATCTCCAAGTGGTAGTGGTGTGTTAGGTTAGTGAGCAGAAGGTATATAAGTATGCTTATCTCTAAATATTTTGATACTATAGGTAGAATTGACCAGGTCTATGCATGTAAATTGTTGGAGATTGAAATAAAAGACTCTTTATTAAAGTACATAGAGTTTTTTTGTAAATAAAAAATAATTGTGTCAATTAATTTTTTTAATCAATTTGACTAGTAACTAATTTGTAGATAGTGAAAATACTAAAAAAACCAGTTGGAGTGAGAAGATAAATTAAGAAGCTGATCAGGTGCTTAGGGATGAATTTGAGAGATCCATGGTAATTTATGGGTCTTATTAAATATATCAATTAATTTTAATTGGTTCCTATTCTTGAGGTATGATTAGGGAGTTGACTCAAAGTTGACCTTCTTGGTCCTTTTGAGTCTGTGTGAGCTAATAAAGTGAAAATGTCTTGTAGAAGAGCTTTTGATATTAAAGCCTATGATATAATTGAATTAGAGTTATTTAATTTAATTTTATGATATTTTTAATTCCTTTTAATATTTTATTTATTCCATTTGTGTTTATATAAATTCATGTTTCCATGACTGGTTTTTGGAGCTTACAGGTAGTCTAAAGTGGCCTATTTAGAGAGGCTAGTTTGAGCTATTTTGAGCAAAGTTATAAGTGAGTGATAGATTTATGGTATTATATTAGTATCATATCTTAATTAAATGTATTTTTTATTCATATTTTTCCTCTATTTTTTTTGTATTAGTCAAATATCTTTGACTAAGTTTCTGGTGTGCATGACCAATTTGAGTAGGTCATCTGGACTGAGATAGATTGGGTCATTTTGAGATATTTGAAGGTGAAAAATTAATTTGGAGGTGTTTATTGAGTCAATAAGTAAATTTTTAAAGGATTATATTAGTTTAACAAGTGGATAAATTAAGATCATTCTTTAGTTCTTCTTTGTAGTATTTTCTAGGTGTTTGCAAGTCTTTAAACAAGAGAGAGAATGGCTTGGATGGAGTAGTGGTTTGGAATTACAAGTGTCTTGGCCACTTAAGGAAGTGTGAAATAATATTATTATATCCATTATAATTTATTTTATCCATTTTTTTAATCCCAAAGTGTTTATCTTTCTCAATGTGTGAGCAAGTGGTTTTAGGCCTATTAGGTCTATTTAGGCCTAATGGTGAGTTCTGAGTATATGTGATGTATGGGACCTTGTTGGGATATGAAAAGGTTTGAATTAAGTTTTATTATCTTATATAAGTATTTATTATTATTTATTTATGTCTATTATTCATGGATATGGTCATATGTGGTGAATGACCTCTAAGGGCTAATTAGGCCTAGTGTAGCCTAGTCGTTGGATAGGTGCCATTTAAAGTATAGCCAACCTATAGAGTGTTTGAGTTTCCTTGATGGATTTTCGAGGATATATTATTTATAATTATATTTTATGTTTTCTAACCAAGATGATATGAGGTGTGGAGAAAGGTATATAATCAAGACTAGTCTTGTTTTATCAATTGTAGAGGGTGTATGGACAAAAGTAAAGGAAAGAGCTCAATCAAGGAGAAAAAAATAGGTCATTGAGGACCATCAGAGGATGAAGAGGATAAATCATGTTTGTTTTATTAGTTTCATGAGATAACAAGTCATTATACCTAACAATCTAAATGGTGATGTGGTTGAGCGAATGAGTTATGAGTGCCTACTTGGAGAAGAGAAGTAGATTGCAGATGTATGAGCTTTAGGTGTTCCATCATCAGGTGTATCAGCCATAAATTCAAATTTTGAGACAAGAGGTTTTCTATTTAAAGGTTTTTTATTCGGTGATTTTTCATCTTGGTTAGAAGGACTTGACAAATCTAGGAATAGGTGTTCCTTGTGAGATAGGTATGTCACTAAAGGTTTCTTTTTTGCTCTATCATATATTAAAATTAGTACATTAGTTTTGGGATTGAGAGTGGATTTTATTCCCCATGTGATTTTCCCACATATATTAGGTGTACTTGTGTTTATTTATCTTGATCTTGCTTATGTGTTGATTTTTTTATGTTATGCTTAAGTGGTTTTTTCATTATAATAAAATGGAATTGATTATGAGATGTTGAGAAACTAATTCATCCCTCCCTCTTAGTAGCTACTTCCATCACACAAGGGATGAAAAATATTTAATAATGTTTATTGGTTGAATATTTTGTTGATCAGTATATTAATAAACAAAATAGGTCTGATCAGCTAAAGTAGGAAGATTAGTCATCCAAATGTGTAGATTTACCACATCAGAAGGGGACTGATCTCTCCTCTCATCAAGGGGAGGTTCCCTATAGTTATGTTATATATATATACAAAATAATACTCAAGGGTAGGATAAACCATCCATCTCTCTTTATTTAGAGATGATGTGTGCAAATCAAAGGAAAAACTCAAGGGAAATGATAGAAAGCACTCCTCTTCTTTCAAAAATACTATTCAGCAAGCCACAAGAATACACTAGGTAGTAATAGTAAAATGTAACAAAGGATGTAATAACCAACAAATCAAGATGCATCACAAAGTCTACACCTAAATTACTCAAGAGTAAGATACGAAGGACAATGAGGGCACAAAGATGCCCCAAGGTCCTTTACACAAAAGTGAAAAGAAAACACACTAAAGGCAATTATGGGGGCACAATGTCTCTCCACAGTTGACTCTTCAGGACACCTTCTTGACTACTATCACTAATTTTGCTTGTTGAATTAAAGGAACAGAAGATATATTAAGGAAAAATACATAAGAATAGTTTCCTCAATAACAAAGATATTACAGGACAAATTCTGAAACACCACTTGCTTTCTTATTCCAATAACAAAAAATGATAAACAAGCTGAGCTCAAAGTCTCAGAAGTGTCTTTCAATTTGGGTAGAGTTTCATTCTAATTGTCAAAAAGAGATCCCCATTTTACACTAGCAAGAGAGTCCCTTATATAGCCACTTCAAAAAGGACTCGAGAATAGTAACACATCATGTTGAATTGAATTTTGTTAAGAAGACATGCTGGAATTTAGGGGCATTTACCCATTTTCTTTTCTCAATGCAAAGAAACGAGTCATGCTATTGAATGTTTGCATCTTTCAATGTCTACCTAGTGATTTGCTTCTTAGAATCATAGCTGATGTGCAAATTTTTCTAGTCTTTCTTCGTCATTCCTCTTTTTCTAGTTATTTAAATTAGGTCCTAGATTCAATTTGATGCTCTATTCCTTAGTCACTTTCTTTTGGTCTTTAGCAATTGACGCGTGGCACATTCTGCTACTAAACAGGTGAAGACATGTGGTGACTTCCATGAGACTTTGAGAAATGTTTATTGATAGAAGCTTTGAAACCTATTAGAAATTCAGAATCACATATGCAAACACATGTCACTCTCCACAGAGTTATAATGGAAAAGGTGGCATCTTTCACTTGCCTCTTGAGAATCTTGCAGAGGATGACACGTGGCAGCTTCTGCTGAGTTTTAAAAAAAATGCTCAGGGAGAGCTTAGAAACTTGTTTGAAACTCAAACATAGACACGTGTCACTCTTTGTAGAGTTATAAATGAATAGGTGGCAGCTTTCACTTGTTTTTAAAGAGTCAACCAGATGATGACAAATGGCATGTTCCACTTTCTTCGATAGCTCACTAGGGGTCCACTACAGTCTTTATGAAAACAAGAAGTAGGAGGGAGAAATTATAGAGATTGACACTTGTCAGCTTCTGACAAACTTTGTAAGGGACATGTGGCATGTTTTGTGACTTCTTGAGGGTAGAGTATATAGTGTCCCTGTAGATGACACTTGGTGGTTTCCATGAGACCTTGAGATTTAGACAAAAACCTACATAAAAAGAAGTACCCATGCATTAAACTTTAGAATTTTTGAAACTTCAAAGCTTCAGATGGAGACACTTGGAGGCTTCCAACAAGCTTCAACATGGATAGGTGGCATCTTCTGCTTGATTAGAAACAAAGTGCAATGGGGCTCGGTAGATGCCATGTGGTGGCTTACACTTGACTCATTATTTTTAGGGCACTTCTTTGAACCATTTTGATTGAACTGACCAATTGAACCAAATTTTGGTTTAACGGTTCAATGTCTTTATTTCAGCTAAGTCTTGACCATTTGAAATAGTTTCTAAACTGCATTGAACCTTTACTTTAAAATAACCACATTGAACCTATAGACACCGCAAACGTGTCTGCACCTTGGTCCTCCCCCTTGTTTGCCTCAAACCCCTATCCTAACCCTTGGCCTTGGTCCTCTCCATTTGATTAAAATAACTTAAGTATTTTAATTGAGTGGCCCCCTTTCCACCTCACCCTTGCCACCTTGGATCCTCCCTTGAATCCCTCCACCTTCCCCCTAGCATTTATTATGTCAAATCCCCTCATTATCTTTCCCCCCAC
This sequence comes from Torreya grandis, assembly GCA_037957365.1. Classification (NCBI taxonomy): domain Eukaryota; kingdom Viridiplantae; phylum Streptophyta; class Pinopsida; order Cupressales; family Taxaceae; genus Torreya; species Torreya grandis. The sequence continues at coordinate 35,549 of JARHVA010001761.1, forward strand.
ACCCATTTAAGTGTCTTCATAACCGTTCTTCCCACACCCCCTCGCTCGGCAGCGTGCAAGATTGGGTAGAGGCTATTTTTAGCCTCTGTCCCCATTCTGCAACTGCCGACGTCGGCGACCATTCGGCCGATGTCGATGAAATTGCTAGTGTCGGCAGCCTTCATTACCCCTTTCTGCATTCGTTGCAGCCCCCTGGACCCTTGAGCTCACAAATAGCATTCTCTTGGCATTTTGGCATTCGTCTCTTCTCTATTTGGACCTTGTGCAACAGCAGCAACAGGTGCAAAGGCTCTAGACTAGGAATCTCCTCTTGCAACAAGCATTTTGTGGCTCCAACAACGGCACTCCCACTCTTCATATGGCAAACAAAAAGGTAAGCACAGTGTTTATTTCATTTTGTTTCACTTCTTTAGCTTCCAGTTATCTGGTATATCTGCTATTTCTTGCTCCCTCTATTCTTCTCCCTGAGAGGCTGAAAAGCCTTCTCAGGCCCTGTCCTCTGTGCATCTTCCTCTCTCTGTCCCTCTCTGTCCTTTTGACTCCCTAACTGACTAAAACCAAACTCTCCTAGACCATTCAGACCCGTCCACAGACCAAGCCCAGCCCGGACTCTGTCCAAACTCGCCCAGAACCAACCCAGACCCGACCACAGGCCACAACCCCGACCGACGCCAGTCATTACCCCCACCGACATCGGCAGACTAACCGACATCGACAGACCCGACAACCGACAGCGGCAACATTTCTGACCTCGGCGACTGCAACCAGTTTGACAAGCTTCTTCCAGGTAAGCCTTTTGCTTCCTTTTCTCTTTCAGTTTGCTATCATTTCAGTCTATTTTAGCATTCTGTCATTTATCAGTCATTTATCTTTTATCAAAATAGTGGGTTGACCTCCCTTAAGGAAGTTTTCACACTTCTGGGAACAAGCTTTCGCTTGGCAACCCACCGCCTATCCATCTAACGTTTTCTTGTCCAAGTTCTTCTTTGCAGGTGTCATTCCTCCACAGCCAAAGAGGGGTGCTCACAAGCGTCTAGATTACGGTGCGCAGTCTATATCTAGGTACTTCCCATGCCTTGTCCATTATTCTTTAGTTTCTTCTCCCTCTTGAATCTGAAAAAGCAAAATTTTGAATAGAAACATTCTGGCACGCCCAGTGGGACCCTAGGTTCCTCCTGGGTTCCTTTTCTTCTTCATTCATTTAGGAGCATTAGGTTCTTACCTTTTCTCCTCCTTCTTTTCTTCTCAATGACATTATAAGCAGGACTAAAACGAATCTTTCTTCCTTGCATTTCTAGACTAGTCTAAACATCATACTCTCAACCCTTTCTCAAACTTGTCTTCATAACAAACATCACATTTTGACTTGGGCATTAAAACACTTTGCATTCATTTCTGCTCGTGCTTGCATCTTCGTAGTCCACATCTAGTAACTTAGATGCATATTGAATAAACCATAGACACTTGATGTTACACTACCAAACCACATGCACTAAAACAAACATAAAACTTACTTGAGACAAGGCCCGACTGGGATTTCATCCCCCAGTGGATACCTTACCTGTCCCGGTGACCCTACTTGGATTTCATCACCAAGGGGGAAGCCCACTCCGTTCTCTGGTGAAGGATAAACTCTAGGCGAGGTATATCTTGGCTAAGCGAGACCAGCTAACCACTGGAATCATGAAGTGAGGGGAGCTTGCTCCTTAGCACCAGGCCACATACCAGACCCTAACACAGATTTTTGAGCACCTAAAACAACACCTAAAACCATCTTTAGATTGCCTTCTTCTAGGACCCTTCTTGCAGCCAATCTCCCCAAACATTCATCTAAGGCATAAGCCACAGCTTCTAAAGTTAATTCCTAGGATTTATCGCTTAGGCTTGTCTGTCTCTCTCTATTTTTCTCTTCTCATCTATTAGTTTGAGTGAGTGAGGATGCTTTCTTCATTGTTTTTCCAAAAATCTTCAAATCTTTTGGTTCTCTAGAAAACACAGTCACCGGCATCGGTTCTTCCACCGACGTCGGCTTTCCCTAGTCACCGGCATCGGTCTTGTCACCGACGTCGGCTTTCATCTCTTATCGGCATCGGTTATCTGACCGATGTCAGCTATCTACATTACCGACATCGGTTTTTAAACCGACGTCGGTCTCTGTCACTATCCTTTCTTTTAAAACCAGCAACCTAAAACCTGTCCCTTTTTTGTCAAAAACTCCATTCTAAGTTTCTGGAATTGCAAAAACATAGTTTCTGGAATCTGACCCTCCTTTTTTACCACGCTCCCTCGTCCCTAACCAGTCCTATCATGGAGTTCCACTCAGAGACTGAAAGAACTCCTACAGGACTGACCCCGACCCCGACCCCGACTCAAATTCCCATCATCCCTAAAGGGGACCAAGATTTCGAGAGATTCTTGGACCTCAATACTGCAGCCCTCCAAAACTATCTCACGAAAAACCCAACGCGAGACCTTTCGGGTGACGTGGCGATGACATCCACACCATTCACCACCCAACCCTTTATGACTCAGCCTTTCGCTTCAACTATTAACCCAATCATGGCCAATACGCAAAGTTTGGCCTCTCCATCTATTTTTAGACCGACCTCCGTTGGGGATCCATTACCCCCTCAACCACCTGCAATTCAACCAAGTTCTACATCATATCCGAACTTGATTGTCTCGACCCCTCATACTCTTGCACCCACAAATGTAGGAGTGCCAACCTGTCTTTCTACCAGTGCCGCCATTCAACCCCCTTTGGTGGTGCCCAGTCAACTTATACCTTCGACCTTCATAACGCAACCACCTTTAGCCTCCACTTCTGCCCCTGTGACTAGTCATCCGTACATTGTACAACCGACTATGTCGAACGCCTCCTCTAGCCTCTTCCAAGCACCTTACAACCTAGGGGGCACCCAACCCACCAATCCGTCAGTAGACGTCATTAAGATGCTGATGGATAAAATGTCCAGTCTCGAAGCCTCCATTTCCAGCTCAAGCAATACTTTGTCATATGAGCAAATTTGCAACGAGCCCATCCATCCTTCTGTCCCTATTCGACCATACCCTAACCATTGGGAGTTTCCTAAATTCACTCGCTTTCAGAGTAAGGAAGACCCACAACAACATCTACGGGCATTTAGACATGCCTGTTACCTTATTGCCCATGACGATGCATTGCTTTTACGCACGTTCCTTATGTCGCTTTCTGGCCCAGCCCTTGACTGGTATAGTTCTCTTGCCAGATACTCTATCTTTTCATTCGTCCAACTCGCCCAACTATTTCTTGACCATTTCTCAATCAACATCACCAAATAAGTCTCTATCACAGACCTTTATTCCATCAGGCAATTTGATGATGAATCTATAGTCAATTTTGTCGCTCGTTGGAGGGGCCTGATTAACCAGCTCTCCTTCTCCTTGCCTCAACCAGAGCTCATCGAGCTCTTTTCTCGAGCATGTGCCAACCACATCTCTTCTACCTTACGGATTCAGACATTCCACACTTTTGACGAAGCTTTCATCATGGCTCAAAATCTTGAACTCCGCGCCCTTGAAGAAGATAAGGTCAAATTGCGTAATACCAACGCAAAATCTACTAGCCATTCTTCTTCCAGACCTTCTTCTTTTGCCAATTCCGAATCCAAAGGAGTGGCCAACACCGTGGTTGTTAGATCACCATCCTCAACAACAACGAATTATTCCCAACCATCGACATCTTCCAGCATTACCAAACAATTCCAACAACGGTACATTCAGCGTTCTTACACTCCACTTGGAGAACCATATGCTTCCGTTTTGGAAAAACTTCTCAAGCAGGGGGTCCTCAATCTCCCTCCAATCTGACCACCTCAATTTGACCCTTCAAAATCCCTCCTTACATGGTATAGAGAGGCCAACTTCTGCCACTTTCACCGAATCCAAGGCCATGACATTGACAACTGCCGAACTTTCAAAAACATCGTCCAAGACATGATCGACAAGGGGGATCTTGTTTTAGATAACCTGAACGCCCCACCCAATCAACATATCGACATCTTCAAACACCCTTTTCCAAATCATCCACCTACTCAGAGCAACGTCCAAACCATAACCAAAGATTCTCATGACCATGACATTCACATGATTAACACTATTTTACCTCTTGTCTCTGACCAATCTCTTTCACAGGAAGAAGAGTCTTCTTCTCCTATTCGTCTATCACAGGATGAAGAACCCTCTTCTCCTATTAGTCCTCCATCTATTTCCCCTATATTAGAGGACACCTTGACCACACCTACACCATTAGCCCTACTTCATCCAATGACCATACCTTTCCTACTCCTCAAGCACAAGTAGAAGGGATGATCATCCCTACCTCCTGCCATTTGGAGGAGCCACACTCTCCTATTTCTTCTCCACCCAGAGAAGAACTAGTCTCTCCACCCATTTCAATCAAGGAAGACCCAGTCACGGTTTCCTCTTACCCTTTTCCTGAGATTGTTACATCTCACTCACCTTCATCCACATCCAAACCCAGACCCACATCTAACCTTGCCTCACACAATAGTGGCCCTCGACCCAAACACACGAAAGCTACTAGACCACATCGGAGAACTCCTCCTCCACCTTCGTCATTACCTTCAATCTTGGGCCCGCATCCGTCCACTTTAATAGGAGTACTGCCTACTCCCATCCTTCACAGAGGCACGTCACCTCCATTACTCCCTCAACCCATTAAACATATATCTCCCTCAAACCATCGACCAACGCCTCTTATGCCTCTTAAACCAAAGTCATCAACCCCTACTGCAATAAGACATCTAGACCCATTAGCAGGTTCTTATACCTTGCTTTTACAGAAACTATTGCAGTCATCTCGTATCGACCTCCCACCTCTCAGACCATATCAATCTCTCGGACCAAAACCACCCTGGTTCGACGACACTTGCATTTGTGCATATCATCGCACACCTGGACACGACACGGAGCATTGTTGTGCTCTCAAGGTTGCCATTCACCAATGTCTGGCGAATGACACCTCTCTTCTCGACCACGTTATCAAGCCTTCAACACCTCCCCTCTCATCAACTCTCAGATCAAGACCCTCTTAGTTTGACAACTCTAAATACTGTCACTATCATCATACTCTGGGACATGACACTGAGCGTTGTTGTGCTCTTAAAGCTGTCATTCATCACCAACAGAGAAAGGATTCCTTTCTCATCAAGGATCCTCTAGACCATCCCTCCGACAAATCATCAACACCGACCCATGCCTCCCCAATCTCATCACCTAAATCGGGATCTCCACGACAGATTATGGTCCCTTTACCACCTTTGACCCCATTTTTTGACATTAACACAGTCCATTTAATCACCAAGCCTCAGTCAACCTTGACTAATCTATCCAACATTCTCCCTAAGCGACTGGGGGGATCCAACCTTATCCTAACTTCGATTAAACATTCAACCAAACCTCGACCAAGTCTCGACCAACCATCGACCATGACATCGACCATAACCTTACCAAACCTTCGACCAAACCTTCGACAAACTTTGACCAAACATTTTACCACACTTCAACCAACTCTCGACTAATCAACAATCAAATATCATTCAACAAATCCTTTTTATCACCAAGTCTCGACCAATCAACAACCATATCAGTCAATTTCACATCCACCATCAACATCTGACCAATCTGGAAAGAGCCAAATGGGGCAAGTCCACTCCTAATTGACTCAGACCTTCACGCACTAGCATGGCCCAGGGACTTATCAGACCTTGAGCCCCCCCCTTTCTGCGTTGCATCTTCGACCATTCTTCTGTTAGTCGAGTACTCGCCTACTTGACACGTAACTTGAGCTCGTCCCCTGAGCAATCTTCGTCCTCTTGATCCTCATCCCTTTCAACCATATTTCCCTTTAACAACTCCTCTACAACCCTTTTATGATGCATGGATGCTTTGTCCTAATAAAAGGGGAGTCCTTGAACTTCTACAGCCTTGTCCATGACTCTAATAAAAAAAAGTCAAAATATATATATCAAGATGTCAAAACATATCCAAGGTCACAAAATCAAATAAAAAAGACAGACTGATCTCTCGAAGGATAGCTGTACTATCATTGCTGTATTACTAGACTGATCCCTCGAAGGACAACTAGGCCAACTTATCAAACATTATAAAGCAAAAATATAGACCACTCCCTCGAAGGATGGCTATGACTAAATCTTGCTATCAAATAGCAACCTTTCTTAGAAGCTTCCCGCATTGATCAACGTCGCAACATGACCACCACATCAAAAGACATCTCTATGTAGGCTTCCCGCATCGATCAGCCTGCACCAAAAAAAAAAAAAAATGGGTCATGGACTTAGCTTGTAGTTGTCTCAGGGTCTCCTATAAAAAGGGGCAAGGTTATTATTGCTCTTAAACTAGGTTACCCTATCCTCCTCCTATCACCTGCTCAGGGGACTTCGAGCTCACTCTAATGTCAAAGTGATTCGATTACCATTCTAACACCACACTGGTCAACGACGTAATGCATGAACGGGGCTTTTGTTCTAATAACCGCTATCTATGCTTCCTTTCTGGTCCTTGCCAATGAAAGAGCAATTTGCCTTTCATCTTTTCTTTACACTTTGGTCACATTTAACCGCATCAATCAGTGACTCAACTCAAACCAAGCCATTTTTCATCATTTTTAGCTAGCATCATCCTAGTCCATTTCACATAGTTTCTATGGACACCAATACACATGGAAACTACCGGCCAGACCCAATTTATGTTAAGCATAAACCAATACTTGCTGAAGCATAAATAGACTTCCATTCATTTTTAGCATGCATCCATCACGACTATGGAAAATTGCTAGGGATGAAAGCCCCTTGGCCCATATGACATCCATGGCATCATCTCTCCCTCATCATTTTGACACTTGACCACATCTAATCATTGATCAATCAGACCTTTAGTTTGAACTACATTAGTCTGAGGCCCTATGACCTGGGCTATGTAGGCAACACTCAGATAACACATCCTCTGAGGTTAGCTCGACCACCCCCATTTGCTCGTCTCTTTGATGGACAAGCCTTCTCTTCTGCGACCTTGACCTTGACCACGACCAGTCTATCGACAACTTTGACCAAGACCAATCATTTTCTTTGACCAAGACCAATCATTTTCTTTGACCAAGACCAATCATTTTCTTTAACCAAGACCAATCATTTTCTTTGACCAAGACCAATCATTTTCTTTGACCAAGGACCAATCATTTTCTTTGACCAAGACCCAATCATTCTCTTTGACCAAGACCAATCATTTTCTTTGACCAAGACCCATCATTTTCTTTGACCAAGACCAATCATTCTCTTTGACCAAGACCAATCATTTTCTTTGACCAAGACCCATCATTTTCTTTTGACCAAGACCAATCATTTTCTTTGACCAAGACCCATCATTTTCTTTGACCAAGACCAATCAATCTCTTTGACCCTTCCTCCCTTTTAGGGAGAACTACATTGGCCTGAGGCCCTTCACACAAGGGCTATGTAGGCAGCACTCAGATCACATGATGTTTCTGAGGTTAGCTTGGCCACATCCTTTCGTCCATCCATCCCCTTAACCAATGACCATCCTTCGACCTTCGACCATTTCCAAGACAATGTTGCCTTGGTTGTTTTTGCATGTGTGCTACCTCACGGCTGGTTAGCAAAATTGTCTGCAGACTCTTTTTGACCCTTCACAAGTATAGGATCATGAGCCAGTTGATCCCTACTACTTGTGGCTTTTTCATGTCTCTAGGAGCACTTCCTGAGCCTGGGATACCTAGAACATGACGACCATTTGGAGCTTTGGCTTAGATTGAGTGACCCGAGTGACCCGATCAGCAGACGACTAAATGCTGGGGCCCGGTTACCTCAATTTTGGCACTCCTTGACCCTTGACCATGCGACAATTTGACCCAACCCTCTCGTGAAGTGGACTACGCACAATCACGACTACTGCAGCGTTCTCACTCACTCTCTTCTATCCATTTTTTTGTCAAATCGACACTCGATCTTCGGTTCCCTTCTCTCGACTATCGCTTTGAGGGGGGAACACCTCATCCTTTTCCTGGGGCAACCAACTCCTATTTTTGTCTTCCAGCTCGTCAAGAACAACCAACAAGACAAAAAGGGGCAAATGTAGACACCGTAAACGTGTTTGCACCTTGGTCCTCCCCCTTGTTCGCCTCAAACCCCTATCCTAACCCTTGGCCTTGGTCCTCTCCATTTGATTAAAATAACTTAAGTATTTTAATTGAGTGGCCCCCTTTCCACCTCACCCTTGCCACCTTGGATCCTCCCTTGAATCCCTCCACCTTCCCCCTAGCATTTATTATGTCAAATCCCCTCATTATCTTTCCCCCCACACCCATTTAAGTGTCTTCATAACCGTTCTTCCCACACCCCCTCGCTCGGTGGCATGCAAGAATGGGCAGAGGCTATTTTTAGCCTCTGTCCCCATTCTGTGACCACCGACGTCGGCGACCATTTGGCCGACGTCGGTGAAACTGTCAGCGTCGGTAGCCTTCATTACCCCTTTCTACATTTGTTGCAGCCCCCTAGACCCTTGAGCTCACAAACAACATTCTCTTGGCGTTTTGGCATTCATCTCTTCTCCATTTGGACCTCGTGCAATAGCAGCAACAGGTGTAAAGGCTCTAGACCAGGAATCTTCTCTTGCAACAAGCGTTCTGTCGCTCCAACAATGGCTCTCCCACTCTTCATACGGCAAACAAAAAGGTAAGCACAGTGTTTATTTCATTTTTTTTCACTTCTTTAGCTTCCAGTTATCTGGTATATCTGTTGTTTCCTGCTCCCTCTATTCTTCTCCCTGAGAGGCTGAAAAGCCTTCTCAGGCCCTGTCCTCTGTGCATCTTCCTCTCTCTGTCCCTCTCTATCCTTTTGACCCCCTAACTGACTAAAACCAAACTCTCCTAAACCATTCAGACCCGTCCACAGACCAAGCCCGGCCCGGACTCTGTCCAAACTCGCCCAGAACCAACCCAGACCCGACCACAGGCCACAACCCCGACCGACGCCGGTCATTACCCCCACCGACGTCGGCAGACTAACCGACATCGGCAGACCTGACAATCGACAACGGCAACATTTCTGACCTCGGTGACTGCAACCAGTTTGACAAGCTTCTTCTAGGTAAGCCTTTTGCTTCCTTTTCTCTTTCAGTTTGCTATCATTTCAGTCTATTTTAGCATTCTTTCATTTATCAGTCATTTATCTTTTATCAAAATAGTGGGTTGACCTCTCTTAAGGAAGTTTTAACACTTCTGGGAACAAGCTTTCACTTGGTAACCCACTGCCTATCCATCTAACGTTTTCTTGTCCAAGTTCTTCTTCTTTGCAGGTGTCATTCCTCCACAGCCAAAGACGGGTGCTCACAAGCATCTGGATTACGGTGCGCAGTCTATATCCAGGTACTTCCCATGCCTTATCCATTATTCTTTAGTTTCTTCTCCCTCTTGAATCTTAAAAAGCAAAATTTTGAATAGAAACAGAACCTTTGCTTTGAAATAACCACATTGAACCAACTTTGGTTCAACGGTTCATTCCTTCCTTGAAGCTTAGTCTTTTGGAAAGCCGATGAACTTACCAAAGTGGTTGAGTGTCCTGCTGACATCACTAAATGGTTCAATCTAGCTAAAACACTTAAATATTTTAACCTATCAATGATGTTGAACCTTGAACTCATTGAACCGTCTTCAATCTTCACTTAGAAACTTGCCGATGAGCCCCTTTTTGGTTGAACTTGTCCAAATAAGCCATTGAAATAGTTGAACCTGCTAATTTCAAGCATGTTGAGTCCATAGATTTCTAGAAAATCTTGAAAAGTGAGGAACTTGAAAGCTCATAAGAAATTTTGAAAAGGGAAGAGGCAAATTTGATCTTGCTGGACCAAAATGGCTAATACGTTGTCCCAAAAAGAGTGACATTTTTTGGGGGACAATAGCTAGCTCCTATTGGAGAACTTCTATCAATTGCAAAAAGAATTAAAATGAGTAGAATCTAGAATCTCCAGTGTCTTCATGTGTACCATTGGGTTATGGATTTATCCTACCCAAAAATGAAAGGCTTCAAAAATGAAAACAAACAAAACAAAATAGAATTAAAAACTGTACAAATATACATATATATAGATGTAATGATCTTATACTTCAACAATTGAAGTGTTTTAGATGCTACCCATTGTGAGGCAGAGAAAAGAGTGTGCCATCTTGATATTTCAATAGAAAGCTATTTTCACCAATGTGCTAATGAATTATAAATGGGCCTCTCCAAAGGGATTCAACTTTCCATGCATCCCCTTTGGTTCTCTCCTTTTGTCCCACAACAAGACTTGATCCCCAATTTGAAAATCATGATTTCTGGCCTTCTAATCAAAGATTTTTTTACCAAGCTTTGATGAGCAACAATTTTGTCCACCACCATAGTTTTTTTTGTTCCTCTAGGTCAGTCAAGCACATGATTTTTTTATCAAGAGAGATTTCATATGTCTGATCTTCAATTACCTTTGCCAATTTCAAGGCTGGCAATTCTAAGGTGATTGGTATCTCAGCATTGATACCATAAAGAAGTTGAAAAGGAGACATGCCAATTGCCCTCTTTAGTGTGATTTTGTCTACCCATAGAGCATCAACCACTGCTTTATGCCATGTTATTTGATTGTCATCTACTAGCTTCTTGATAATAGTTACTAGGTTCTTATTACTGGATTCAACTTGTCCATTCCCTTGTGGAAAATAATCATAAGAATGAGAGAGTATAATTCCATAATGGAAATAGAATTGTGTAGTCTCTTGAGAGGTGAAACAAGCTACATTATCAATAACAATTTTGATTGGAACTCCAAACCTAGAAAAGATATTCTCTTTGAGGAAGTTACATATAACTTCTGAAGTAACATGTTTAGTTGGGATTACTTCTACCCACTTGGTAAAATAGTCAACTGATTTAAGGACATAATCATGTCTAGCACTTGAAGATGGGTTTATTGTCCTAATAAAATAAATCCCCCATTGCTGGAAAGGTTCTTCTATGATCACTAGCTTGAGAAACATAGCAGTTAACTTGGGTCTTCCAACAAATTGCTAATAGAGTTCACATTTTCTCACCCACTTATGTGCATCTTGGGAAAGAGTTGGCCATTAATACCTAGCTCACAGAATCTTGTGAGTAGTCATAAGAGTAGAAAAATGTCCTCCATAGGCCATATTGTGGAAAGATTTCAAAAGCTAGCTTTGTTGCTCTTTGTCTACACAACTAAGGAATACTTCATCTATGCTTTGCTAGTACAAGCCGTTATCCCAAAGGATAAAATTGGCAGCTTTTAACTTGATAGTCCTCCTTTCTTTGTAAGACAAATGAGCAAGACATTCACCATAAGTAAGGAAATGAGTGATACCTAAATACCACTCATTGGTAGTAGAGACAAAAAGGACTATTAGAGTCTCTTCCACTTCAGTTTCTTCACGATGTGTGTCTTCTAGCTTATTGTCAGCAATTAATTGGCATAGGCCTTTACCCCTGAGCAGCTTTGTCAGCTTGATGTCTAGATAAAACTCTTGGATCCTTATAATCCAATTACCTCTTTTCATGCCAAACTTCTATTGAGGTAATATAGACATGACTGTAGTGTCAGGAACTAAGGCAGTAATGTGTGAATTTAGAATATAGAATCAAAAATGTTTAATTACTTTCACCAATGCATAAGCATGCTTCTCTACATTTGAATACTTCATCTCATGGGTTTTGAGTGGGCAACTCATGAAAGAGATAGGAGATTCCATACCTTCCTTGTCCTGTTGAACAAGAATTGCTAAAAGAGTGTGTTCAAATGCTGAGCTATATATGATGAAATCTTTGTTGTAATCTAGACAAACCAAGGTAGGGGCATGAGCAATGGTAGTCTTGATATCTTGAAATGCTGACTTGCCTTCTTTAGTCCAGCTGAATATGGTCTTCCCTTTCATCATATTCATAATGTGTCTAGTCTTCTCAGCAAATTCAGGGATGAATCTCTATAAGAAATTCACCTTTTTGAAGAAAGAATGAACAACATTTTTGCTTGTAGGAAAATTAAGCTCTTGAATAGACTTGACTCTATATGAGTCAATCTTTATGCCTTATTTTGACACAATGTGTCTAAGGAGTTTCCCCTCTATTAATCTAAAAATAGACTTTTTAGGATTTAAGGAAATACCATTTTGGTGGCAGTGTTCCAACAATTGTTGTAAGTGGCATACATGATTAGATCAACTTTTTGAAAAGATAGTCAAGTCATCAAGGTATACCACTATGAATTCACCAATCTCATCTTTGAAAACTAGATCCATTGCTCTTTGAAAGGTAGCACCAGCATTTATTAAACCAAAAGGCATTTTTCTATATGCAAATGTACCCCAAGGCATGGTGAATGTAGTCTTGTGTTGGTCTGCTTCACCAACTTCAACTTGATTATATCCTAAGAAGCCATCCAACATTGATAACATCTCTAAAATTGTCACTGTTTGAAGCACATGATCCATAATTGGCAAAGGATAATTTTCCTTTAAAGATGCTTGATTCAAATTTTAAAATCTACATAAATACAAATTTTGCCATTCTTTTTCCTTACAAGAACTATGTTTGCAATCCATGTGGAATGATGGATTGGGAAGATGATTCTAGCATTTAACATTTTTTGTATCTCAAACAAAATAGTACCTGATATTTTTAGATTATACTATCTAGATTTTTGCTTGTAGGGTACTGAGTCAGTGTTGAGAGGAATGTCATGGCAGATTTCATCTGGTCTAAGAGACTTTAGGTATTCATAAGAATATGCTAAGACATCCATGTATTGATAGAGTAAAGAGGTGAACTTGAATCTTTCTTTAGGAGTGCAACACATATCAATATTGACCATCTTGGGATTTTCTTCAGTAGTTAGATTCACTTGATCAAATCCCTGAGAGAAACTCAAGTCTGTTTGCTGTTGTTTGATGAATCTATCATGCTTGTCAAATAGCTTCTCAAGAGAAACCAGGCCTTTGAGAATTTTGTTTCCTTTCAGCTGTAAAAACTCTTCATTTATATCTAAACTAGATTTAGAGACAGATTCATTCTTTTGAGATTCACTGCGTTTAAAACATAGTTGTTCAAAATTATCTTTTCATTCTAGGAAGGCAATGATTTAATTATCATCATTGAATATTTGCCAATGACTAGCATTGTCAAGAACACTTGGTCTATAAACCAGCTCAATGGTATACCTATCTTCTTTGAAATTTAAATGAGTAACTAAGAGAGTTCCTAAAATAACAAGTGCATCAGCTCTATCATTAGACTCTCTGGGTATGGCAAAAATGTTGAAAGCATCAAAGCTTTCAATTTGATCCCAAACCAAGTTATGTTATTGGTGTAATCTTTCATTCTTGGTTTGGTATAAGTTCCTCACTTGACAAACCACTAATTCAACATCCCCTTTGGCATGAAGAAACTTGATGCCTTTTTCTTGAGCAGCCTTCATGCCAAGCAGTAGAGATTCATATTCAGTTGTATTGTTAGTGTTTCTAAATTGTAATTTGTAAGATGAAGGGAACATATCTCCTTGAGGAGATATCAAAACAATCCTAGCTCCTAAACCAATAGAGGAATAGCTACCATCAAATTCCAAAGTCCATATCTCATATGATATTGATTTTTCTTTAGACTTTCCTTCATCAGAGATGGAAGATCCTTCTTGATCTATACTGTAGCCTACTCATTTTTATACTATTCTTGTTAAACTAATTTTTGAGTTGATACTTTTGGGTGTTTCATGCACTTCATCTGTAGATAGAAAATAGTTACCCATACCTGTGGATTCAAAAATAATTTGAGTTTTAGGGGCTGATGTCTAGGTGACCACATATTTTGCCTCCTTTTCAGGGAGTAACCTCTTCATTATGCCTTAGATAGGGATCCTTACCTCAGATCGATCCATGCTTAGTTCTCCTCACACATCCTTTCAAAAAATTTGTCCAAGTAAAATGCCATAGGATGTTGGGATATCAGCCACCAAGACAGTCATCTTGATTTTTTTGTCTAGAAAGGTTGCAAATGCAAATTAGGCATCTTTGATTTGCCCCAACAATGGTACTTGGTTGTTCTCCATGGAGAAACTTCTTCCAAATGTCTTAGTCAGTGTGAGACCAAGAGACTCAACTACTTTAGCTGGCATGACATTATCAAATGCACATAAGTCTATAATATAGTTACTCAGCTTGTGGCCATTAATTAATAGGGAAACATAGAAAGGTTATATTTTATAGGAGCAACTGGGGGAGTAATGACTAGATTATTTGGAATAGGTGTGTTCTTTGAAGAATTAAGAATTACCTTTTTATCCTTTTGTCCTATAGGGATGGTTTGGTTTTTGACATATTAGACTAGCTTAATCAATTGATCAAGATTGGACTACAAATATTTGAACTCAAACATTTGTATTTTTCTCTTTTTGACATGATCAATTATGTCAAATGGTTGAATTGAGCTAGGTACAGAGAAAGGTAATTCAACTTTATAAGTTTTAGGAGGGATGAGAGGTGAGTTGGTTTATGAATTTGAAGTAGAAAGGGAAGGCAAAATTGATGTATTTACCTTTTGGGTGATTATCAGATCCTTTAACTGAAAAGGCAAAGTGGTTCCACGCTTAGCAATCATGGCTACTGGCTGTGGTTGCTCTTCTATCTTCCCTTTATAAACATGCTAGATTGATTGGTTCTTAGATCTAGTAAACATTGCATATGATCCATCATAAGCTTCTCCTTTGCTTTTGAGTTCATCTTAGTAGTTTAAGAAACTAATGTGGGAGTCACCAGCTGATTCTTCTTGATTGTCTTTAAGGAGATCAACATCATTTTCTTGATTCAATTCAAGCTAGAAAGAGAATTCTGATTCTACTTCAAGATATCCCATTGTTGAATTAGTTGGAGGAGCTTCCAAGGAAAGTTTCCCTTATGGGGGAGGAAGGTGATTCTATTGCCCTTGATTCTTGGTAGTATTGCCCTAATATGACTGATTTGGGAATGCCCTTTTATATGAAGGAGCAGAAGACATTCCTTGAGCCATTTGCTTTTTGAGATCAAGCAACTCATTTTCCAATTTCTGCACCATTGGATCTATGGTGCATATAGATGCATATGCAAAAGATGATGAAGCTATATTTCTATTTGGATCTCTTCTTATCTTCCCTGCTAAGATGAGATCATCTTCTACTTCAATGGTCAAATGTTGAGTTGTAGCAAGATCTATTTGACCAACACGTCTCAAGAGAAAACTTACTTCAAGTAATTGAGAATTAATGAAAAAACATTTGAGATTCTCATCTATAGGTCGAGCTATTATAGGAATTCTATTTCTTAGTTTTTCAAATTTGGCTATGAAATCTCTCATAGGCTCATAAGGCTCTTTCTTCATTTGTGTAAGTTGAGCCAGAAGTGCATGTGCATCTTCTGCAGGTTTGAATCTGGCTTCAAACTTATCTTTGAGAGTATTCTAATCGGTTATTGATCAAGCTTGTAGATGATAAAACCAATATATAGTAGCACCTTGTAGTGTTTCTATAAAGAGCCTGACTACTACATCTTCAAATTCTAATCTGATTACTCCACAAACTATGCTGAAGGCTATAATGTGTTCATCAAGATGAACTTTCTCATCACCATAGAATTTGGAGAAATTATTCCTTGAACTATGTGGAAGTTCATGTAGAGGTAGAGTAAGATTGAGAGGACCAAAAGCATTACCCCAAGGGCCTTGAACTGCCATTTTAGGATTATGAAAAGGAGGGATAACAAATCTCAGAGGGGTAAATATTGTCAAAGCTTTATCAAAAATAAAAGTAGATACTTCATCTGGCAATGGAGATCTGACTTTAGTAGAAGGAATGTTCCTAGTTCGTTAGAGATGAGATGGTGAAGGTAACAAATCAAAATCACTTTTTTGTACCAACTCAAATACAAGGTCAATGATACCTTTATCCCTTTGGCTTTGTGTGTACCTTGAATCTGCCAGATTGTGAAATAAAAATGGGAAAGAATTGACCTTGCTTTAGTTAAAGCTTGAGGCTTTAAACTGTGCATTCTTTCCTAGTTATATATGGAGGTGAATGGATAGATTATAAATGGATAATGGGTAAGACAAGTAATGGAGTCACCATAATCTATAATGGATAAGGGTTATAATGATAATGGGTAAGACATAGGTGATGTTTCAATCTGAAACTTAAGGTTCCAAATTGCATAGAATTATGTATATCCCTAACAAAGTCACCAAAAATTGTTGGTTGAATATTTTGTTGATCAATGTACTGATAAAAAAAATAGGTCTGATCAGCCAAAGTAGGAAGATTAGTTATCCAAATGTGTAGATTTACCACATCAAAAGGGGACTGATCTCTCCTCTCATCAAGGGGAGGTTCCCTATAGATAGGCTATATATATATATATATATATATATATATATATATATATATATATATATATATATATATATATATATATATATATATATAATACTCAAGGGTAAGACAAACCATCCATCTCTCTTTCTTCAGAAATGATGTGTGCAAATCAAATGAAAAACTCAAGGGAAATGACATAAAGCACTCCTCTTATTTCAGAAATACTATTCAACAAGCCACAAGAATACTCTAGGTAGTAACAACAAAATGTAATAAAAGATGTAATAACCAGCAAATCAAGATGCAGCACAAAGTCTATGCCTGAATTGCTCAAAAGTAAGATACAAAGGACAATGAGGGCATAAAGTCACCCCAAGGTATTTTACATAAAAATGAAAAGAGAACACACTAAAGGCAATTATGGGGGCATAAAGTCTCTCCATGGTTGACTCTTCAGGACACCTTCTTGGCTACTGTCACAAATTCTGCTTGTTGAGTTAAAGGAACATAAGATATATTAAGGAAAAAGACAGAAGAATAGTCTCCTCAACAACAAAGATATTACAACACAAAGTCTGAAAAACCACTTAATTTCTTATTCCAATAACAAAATATGATAAACAAACTGAGCTCAAAGTCTCAGAAGTGTCTTTCAATTTGGGTAGAGTTTCATTTGGATTGTCAAAAAGAGATCCCCTTTTTACACTAACAAGAGAGTCCCTTATATAGACACTTCAAGAAGGACTCATGGATAGTAACACATCATGTTGCATTGAATTCTATTAAGACGACATGCTAGAATTTAGGGGCATTTACCCATTTGCTTTTCTCAATGCAGAGAAATGGGTCATGCTATTGAATGTTCGCATCTTTCAATGTCTACCTGGTGATCTACTTCTTAGAATCATATCCAATGCACAAATGTTTTTGGTCCTTCTTCATCATTCCTCTTTTTCTAGTTATTTGAATTGGGTCCTAGATTTAATTTGATGCTTTGTTCCTTAGTCACTTTATGCTGGTCTTTAGCAATTGATGTGTGGCACATTCCACTACTAAATAGGTGAAGACATGTGGTGACTTTTGTGGGACTCTGAGAAACATTTATTGATAGAGGCTTTAAAACCTATTAGAAATTTAGAATTGTAGATGTAGACATGTGTCACTCTCCATGGAGTTACAACAAAAAAGGTGGTAGCTTTGCTTGCCTCTTGAGAATCTTGCAGAGGATGACACATGGCAGCTTTCGGTGAGATTTAGAAAAAATGCATAGGAGGAGCTTAGAAACTTGTTCAAAACTCAAACGTAGACATGTGTCACTATCTATAGAGTTATAAATAAATAGGTGGTAGCTTCTACTTGTATTTGAAGAGTCAGGTGGATGATGACACATGGCACATTTTGCTTTCTTCAATAGCTCACTAGGGGTCCACCACAATCTTTATGAAAACAAGAAGTAGGAGGGAGAAATTTTAGAGATTGACACTTGTCAGCTTTTGATGAACTTTTTAAGGGACATGTGGCATGTTCTATGACTTCTTAAGGGTAGAGTATAAAGTGTCCCAACAGATGCCACTTGGCAGTTTCCATGAGACCTTGAGATATAGACAAAAACTTGCGTAAAAAGAAATACCTACGTGTTAAACTTCAAAATTGTTGAAACTTTAAAGATTCAGATGAAGACACTTGGAGGTTTTTGACAAGCTTCAGCAGGGATAGGTGGCATCTTCTACGTGATTAGAAGAAAAGTGCAATGGGGCTCAATAGATGACATGTGGTGGCTTCCGCTTGACTCATTCTTTTTGAGGCACTCCTTTGAACCATTTTGATTGAATCGACTGATTGAACTAAATTTTGGTTCAACAGTTCAACAATTCAATATCTTTGTTTCAGCTAAGTCTTGACCATTTGAAGCAGTTTCTAAACCATGTTGAACCTTTGCTTTGAAATAACCACATTGAACCAACTTTGGTTCAACAGTTCATTCCTTCCTTGAAGCTTAGTCTTTCGGAAAGCTGATGAACTTACCAAAGCGGTTGAGTGTCTTGCTGACATCACTAAATTTTTCAATCTGGTTGAAGTGCTTAAATCTTTTAACCCTGTCAATGATGTTGAGCCTTGAACTCATTGAACCATGTTAAATCTTCACTTAGAAACTTATCGATGAGCCCCTTTTTGGTTGAACTCGTCTGAAGAAGCCATTGAAATAGTTGAACCTGCTAATTTCAAGCATGTTGAGTCCATATATTTTTGGAAAATCTTGAAAAGTGAGGAAGTTGAAAGCTCAGAAGAAATTTTGAAAAGGGAAGAGGCAAAATTTGGTCTTGTAGGACCAAAATGGCTCATACGTTGTCCCAAAAAGAGTGACATGTTTTGGGGGACAACAATGTTCATGAACATTTTATATTGTAATATGCAAGGAGGGATTCTTAATGAAGTGGCATCCATTTTGATCAGTAACAAGAGGTACAATACACTAATTGTAGTTACATCAGAGTTTCTTTGATTACTTCATTGATACAATTTATTTATATTATATATATCCCTTTGGATCAAATTTGAGTTTTTTGGGTCATTTATGATCCACAATTTATTTAATTAGCTAGTTTAATAAAATAAGGCATGCATCTCTACAAGAGACACCCCTATTATATTTGGTAATCATAAATTACCAAAAATTATATTATTAGTTTAGGTTTTTGGTACATTAGTAGTTATGTCCTTTAGAAATGGACTTATAACTTTCTTTTTTCTATATTTATTTTTTATTATCCTAATTTGAGATGTTAATAATGATTTTATATTGAATAACTTTTGTCATATTTTTCCTCCTAGTCATGGTCTCAATAATAAGTCATTCCTTGTCAGATTTAGGTTACTACTCCCCTCACCCCAAAATTACTAGAGAAATGAAATTTATATTGTAAATAAAGGATAAAACTTAGTTTTTAATACATAGTTCATACTTGAGATAGTACTCCAATCATGTAGGTCATTGAAGTATCTAAAAAATCCTACAAAACACATGAATTAGTGACTTTGTCCTTTAAATAACTAAAAATTTATAAATCTTTAATTTGAAATTTGAAATGCCTAAAGTTTAAAATTTAAAATACTTTAATTTTAAAATTTAAAATGGTTAAACTTGAAAAGAGACTGAGGGATGAATACACATGTATGTGTGAAACTAATGTTTTTCCTTTGTAACTTTGGTTGGAGATGATGCTTCCTTGAAGAATTGGAGAGATTAGTTCCTTAGTTGAATCAAAGGATAATTTGATGGTGATAAATCTTGAAATTTAATTATCATTTGTATATATGAAATAAAACACATTTATAGAAGAAAAAAACTTAGTTTAACTTAGTTTGTCTTTGTAACCCCAAGAAGTGAAATGGTGTGAAATCCAAAATTGATTCACATACATAAAGTTAAAGGGCACTTAAATTCTAAGTTATGTATCATTCAGTTAAACTAAATAAACCAATGAAAATGGATTTTATATTCAATAACTTTGTTAATAATGCATGATCAAATTAAAATGGATTCCACCCATACTCTTACTTTATATGTAGCTAGAAAATAGTATTGAAATTTTGAGGAAATAACACAGTGTGCATGAATATGTATCACTCCCCCATTAATAAATGTATAGATTTTTATTGTGAGTAGATGTTAATGATAAAACATATTTAAAAATTATTCATTAACCTATATCATGGACTCAAAAATATGGGAAATTGTACTTTCATACTGAAATATGAGTGAATATGCATGGTATGTGCCATCATAATATATGCCCATAACTAAAATTTGAACCACTTTGAAACATCTAAAATTTTATTATGTATCAAAACTAATTTTTTCTCTTGAAAATTATTATCTTAAATATTAAAATCAAACTAAAATGCCCCATTTTTAGGTTAGGGAATTGATCCTCAAAGTCACTCATATAAAAATAAAAGCTAATTACAATAATCTTAGTAAGATGTAATTTATTGAATAATATATTATATGTGAAAGATTATATTGACATAGTAATATTTATGACATTTTAATTATGTATTTATCATAGGATACAAGGCCTCTATAAATTTTCTAATGAAGCTCATAGTAATAGAATGAGAATTAGTATCTTATGTTTTATTTAATGAATGATAGGGATCATTACACTTATTAAAATTAATAATCTTAATAATAATAAAATAATAATGTACAATAATAGGTCCAATTAACTCAGAAAAGATACATGTTCAAATGTCACAAAAGGAAAGACTACACATATGAGGCTAAAGGGAACACATGAATGAGATATAAAATGTTGAAAACAAGGGACATGTTCAAATGTTGAACACAACATAGGGCCAATGGAAAAAATAGAACAGTCATTTTTAAATGACACACATAAAACAAGATTTCATAGAGATGTCCAAACAATTTTGCATGTAAGAGCTAAAGATAATACACAATAGACAAATAATATGTAATATACAATGTAAAAGTAATAACATCAATGGAATGATTAAAAAATACTTTGGTTAAAATTAAGCTAGTCTTGGTATTAAAAAAAATTAGAGTGTTATGTTAAGGGAAATTTTGATATTAAATCCTAATCATAATGAAAATTTTACATTGAAGGCATCTGATTTGGTGGTAGTGGCTAGTATCATAGTGGCAATAGGTTCTATGATGGAAATAGTCTCAGAGGTAGACAACTTTGGTAGATTGGGATTGAAAGGGTCATAAGGGATTTAATCTTCTCCTATAGTGGAAACTTTGTTCAAAGGCCTAAATCCACATGCTATAAAACTTTCTCCTCCTCTATTTATTGCTTTGGTGGTGGCATGTGGTTTTCCTATAGGGGGGAGTCCAAAGTCTTTAAAGATGACTGGAATTAGATGTATCGATGTTGCTAAGGATATTTATACTATAGGGGAAACCCTACCCAATGATGACCTATACCATACCTCTGATGACATCATATCTAGGAAGTTTATGCATCAAACTTTAACCCATGCTAAATATTTATCCACTCTTATCCTTATAGATGAGGAATTGGCAACCATTGAGAACAACTAAGAACACATATCTGCCCTTGGCATGATCTATCAGTTCATAGGATTTTGGTTGAACCTATATAAACTCTATGAATGGGTTATAAAGGAATTATAAGATATGATTACTGGTAAGATTCAAATCCATCCCTGTGTGAAAGGAATTTTTATTGTTGTATTTTATAACATTGAAGATAAACATGTAGTTTTTAGTGATGAACTTCAATGGGAATGGGGACATCATTTGATTATGGTGTAGTCATGCCACCCTAATTTTAACTTGTATACTAAAATTTTTAATATAAAACCCATTTGAATTAGTCTTCCTAATCTTCCTCTTCAATTTTGGGAGCATGATGTTTTACCAAACATAAAATAATCTATTAGATAATTTGAGTGTTGACCCCAAAACCCTGAAAGGGTTTCATTCAAC
>JARHVA010001761.1:675000-907500 GCA_037957365.1 Torreya grandis
ATAGGCCACAATTTTTCAAGATAGAGTTTTTGTATATGCATAGGCCTTTTATGGGCAATGATTTGATAAAGGGTTCAAGTGGTGATTGGACCTAAAAGTTATTGTGGACCTAAATTAATGTTGAATAAGGTATATTGAAGTTGAATATGCCTTGTTACTTACATATGAGGTGTTTGGATATGCTTAAAGAAAGATCAAAGGGTAATATGTTGTTAAGAAGGTATATTAGGTCTCCATAAGCCTAAAAGAGGAGTAAAGGCAAATTGATGTATGGCCAACCTATTATAGTGATTGATTCATGATTAATGCATGTTATTTTAATATTATAAGACATATTAATTTTTTATCTAAGTGATTTGAATATGTAGCCAACTAAGAAGGATATGATCAAGTGACTTATATAAAACAAGGAACTTTAGGCCTATTTTAATAGAGCAAAAGGGGAATGCTTAGAGGATGCTAAGTGTGGGAGAGTAGAAGAGGATAATTAAATGATATATATATAATTGGTGAGTATAAGTAGGTCATGTGGACCATTATATAAATTTCATGAATATATAAAATAGGTTCTACATATGAGGATCAAGGTTAGAAGACCTAATCAAGCCATGAGGAGGTCTAGTTGAGAGAAAAAAGATGAAGGTCAGTTTGAGAGGGACATAAGTGAGTGAATATCTAAAGGAGTATATCATCATATATTGTATAATAAACAAGATTTTTTGAATTTTATCAAACAATTAGGTGGCTGAGTTGGTGATGAGTCATATAGGGGTTGGTACCTCCTTGTAATTGGGTGCTTGCTAAAGTCTAGCTGAGTTAGTGCTGAGCGAGTTGGGGTTGGTTCTCCATGTGAAGTTGGTGCTTAAATAAATATTTATGTTTATCTTATTGGATTGTATTCCATTTTCTTAATCAATGGGGTTTTTTCCCCTAGAGGATTTCCCACATATATATTATGTTCATGTTTGTCATGCTCTTATGATTTGATGTTCATGCTTGCTAAGATTAACATGCTTATTAGAATTATTCTTGTATGGTTAAGTGGAATTTAATGAAAAGTTTTTAAATACTAATTCACCCGCTCTCATTCATCTTATTTCCAACACCTTTTATCCTCCTCTTTTGTGTTAGTCATGGATCTATTATTTATCTCAATAGTCATATTTGTCTTAACCCCTGCACCACCTAATGAATCATGTTAATTATTATAGTAGAACACCCTAATAAATAGGCCAATATAGGGGGTACCCACTATGAACACCATCCATCATAATTTATCATAACCTATGGATATGATATATCTATTTGATAGTCTAGGACACTTCCACTAAGGTGTAAAAATCTACATTAGCCACTTCACAGGAAATACATCAACCCCATAATATTCTCTCTTTAGTGACTTGTGAAAACATGTCACATCTTTGTGGAATACCCTACTAATGACTAAACTAGTGAAAAAAATTGTTAGGATGATATCAGTTAAACACTACATGTTATCTCCCTATAATATAACACTCTATCATAATAAAGTCCATGTAGTTCCCATCCTTTGACCATCCCCACTAGATCTTTATATACATCATCCAGGTTACCTAAGCTGATGTCAAGATATATAGGAAACACCTATAGAAATATAAGTCACTTGCATGTCCCCTCTATCCACCCATAATAGTGTCTTAGACATAGGCTATGAGATCATCATGTTCTTTCTTATATCATGTACCCATGGGCCTCTAAATGGCCACATGCTCCCAAGTCCAAATCTATAATAGTGTATTCACACCAATACTAACCCTAGATCTACAAGTGGCTTTGTGTAAGACCCTATATAGCTATGCTAATATAGATGGACCATATGAAAATACTAGGTGATGATTTACCATGTCAGTAACCATATACCCTAATTAGATAAGAAACTATCATACACTCTTATTAGGAAAAAGTATGCTACTAATTAGATCCATCAATGTCAAAAACAACTGATCTATCATATGTTAATGATATAATAGATCTATGTTCAGCCTCCCATAGTACAACCTAAATATCAAATGGTATTTTAAATGAATTATTGTGGTAACATGTGACTAGGACTACTATAATTTGTCACCCAAATTAGGATCATATATATCCTCTAGGTGTCCTTTAGGGTAATATTCATCGCTCCTTTGAAAAACTAATAATATGTTGGTCCTTCTAACCTAAGACTCTACTAGTGCAGGAATTAAGCTCCTATTAGTCTAAATTATTGCCATATGTGCCACATGGTACAAACTAACAATCTCTAACACATTGAAACCCACATCATATAGTATGGATATCTCTCAACACTTCCAAACATTTAATATATATTAGCCTATCTATATCACTAACTAAAATAAACCATTCATCTAGTTAGTTTCCACTCCTTTCATTTTCCTTTATTAATTGGTTTTTTCTACTGTTTAGCCATAATCATGTCCCTTTTCATAAATTCACATCTCTCATCCTAATTTTATGTTTTTTCATGCATGTCTTTACTCTTTTTATTTATGTAGTTTTTATGATATTCAAATTTATAAAATGAACTAACAAAACCTCAAAGAAATACAATGTTTAAATTGAGATAAGTTGTAGCTATGTGATTAGTTATGTAAATTTGATTAATAAATTGTGATATCTCATTTTTGGTTGGAAAAGAATACCTAGACACATGTGAGAAACTGGACAAAATAGATTAATAAAGTAGTAGGGTAGGTTTCTTGGTAAAATACCATTTTTAGGAAGGTATCATATTCCCTTTGTGGATGCCAACCCACCTATTTTGGTAATTAAGCTGATAGTAATAATAATGAAAATAAAAAAATCCTATTGATTATTTAGATAAAATATTATTATGAGAATAAAATATAATAGATAAATGAAAGATAAATAAAATAAAAATATATTATAAATATTAGAATACATATTGAAGATAACAAATAAAAAATTACATCAAGAATTTTGCCATTAATTTGTAGAATATGGCTCAATTTTTACAAATAATAGAAAATAATAAAGATCACTGATGATCAATATGATCATTGATGATTCTAGTAGGATTACTAATTTTTTTTATAATTATGCATGATTCCATTTATAGAAACACTTAAAATTTTATAATTGTTTACAATTATTAGAATCATTGACGATTCTAATAAAAAGTCCCACTAATGAAAATTATGAACTAAGGATTCAAGAGGAGAAAAATGATTATAAACATAATAGAAGTAGTCTAAGGTGTAGATTAAGGATAGAAAATGCATGGAATAAGAAAAATAAATGAAATTACATTTTTAAAGAAAACAAAAATAATCTTAAAATTATTTTTTATGGTGTTGTCGATTGGTAGTGTATTCTGACTTCTTCAAATCAATATCAAGGATTCATATCTTTGATGTATATCAATAATATATTCTAATGTATTTATCACAAGGTATCCTAACTATAATTAATATCACAAGAATTATTTCAACCCTATAACATAATTTTGGGGATCATTTAGGTGAGATGAAGTTGTGTACAAATAATCATGACCAATCGAATAGAATCAATGACAATCATAGTGCATCATGAACAATTCTATCTTTTTTTTTTGGAAACTGCATTATAAGGTGATTCTAACCATGAAATAATTTAAGGAGAAGGTTTTTAAAGTTATTTAATGTGGATTTTAATTAAGGTTAAGTTGTGGGGATAGAGAGATAAATTGGATTTGATGGATTTTATTAGATATTTGGAGATTTGGGAGGCTAAAAAGGGGGTAAATGGTAATTAACAAATTAATTATGGTGAGTAAATGTAAATAAAGGTGGTGGATAGTAATCAAATGGAGTTATGAAATATAAAGGCACTTTTATGTTTTGTACCTAAAATTAAAGTCTACATTTTTTGCTTTTTGTTGAGTGGTTGAATAACAATCAATATGAGACAAAAACCTAGAGTGTGTTAATGCCCTAGGTACAAGAGGAGGTATTACCCATCAAATTAGGAGTCAACATGATGGAAGGAGTTGGTTATGGGTTTTAAAAAAAGAATTATTTGAAATATAAGATGGGGATGTGATAAATATCAAAATGATGTAAGTGGGTTATGTGAGTAAAAATTGTTACTTCATTGATAGAAGGATAATAACACATAGAGATGCCCTTTGGTAGGCATGCAATAAATTTTCCAAATTATGAATAAGTGGGTGATTAGAAAAGGTTATCAAGAGGATAAATGATAGGGGGACCATCTGAATTATCTATTTTGCTAAAATAGACATTCTACCTATAGGTAATTTTTCTCATCGTGAAACATATTCTTGGGATCTACAAGGGATATATTCCTAGTAGAGTGTATGAATTTATAGGTTGTGGTACCAATGGTATGTCTCTTACACAATCATAGGGTTTTTTTTAAAATAACATATTCAAAATAGGATAAATTGTTGAGTCCTATGATAAAACAATGTGTGTGTGAAATCTCATGAGTAGTATAAAAGGCATAATCAATGTCAATTAACAAGGATCAATGGTGATTTATAAATGATTGATGATAATTTAAAAAATAAATGCCAATTTAAAATATTGGAATGGATTATAATGGATACTATAAGTAGTGTGGCCCACATGCCATTGGCATATGCATTGTGTATAATCAATAATAATATTTCAGGAAAAAATTGGATGCTTGTTTGAGTGTTTATAGCAGAGCTATGGTGGATTCATACATGGATTCCTAGTTTTTTATGTAGATATGATTAGGAGCTCACTTTGTGATGTGATTGTATATTAATGAAAATCTAGATTATACTATATGTTGTGATTTAATTTTGATGGATAATGTTATGTATATGCTCTTTATATTTTGGGATTTATGTTTATCAAATATTGGATGGTAATTATGATTGGTTGATTATGATGGTTGATAAAAGAGTAAAAGAGGGTTTTAAATCATTTATTGGCTTGGACCATAACTATAAATAACATTCATATGATATCTACATATGTATCCTTTTCCAAGTATTAAAATACATTTTAATAGCCTTTATATCAACTAAGGTCAGGAAGGAATTTTTACATGACTTTTTGTTTCAATTGATTCAAGTTATAGCCTTAATTTAGGAATATATGCCCTGCCCTATCTGTGAGAGCTAAGTCTCTTTGTATTAATAATCTTAAGATCACTTTTTAGTGCTAATCCATGTATTAAGTAGACTGATCAATTTGGAAAGTCTACAAATTTAACAAAGTTGATCAATATGAGAAGCTTTCATGGGATACTTTTTTATTTTTAATTCAGATATTTTAAGGGCATATTTTTTATAGAAAATTGATCTATATGGAAATTTTTATGCAATGTACATATTTATATAGCCATATTTTAAGGGAGTGGTCTATATTTTTGCATTTTTATGAATGACTATCGTTCAAGGGATCAATTTGTGTTTTTCCCATTTTCTTAATTTTTTTTTTGATACCAACATTGTCATAGATTAGCTTAGGGTGACCAAAGTTATTTTTAAAGATAAATTGATTGCACAAGATTGTATTTTTATCCCAAATAAACTTTACCTATCCAATGTGAGGGATTGGGGAAATAGGTGGAGCTTCTCCAATTAAAACATGCCATGAATAAAGCTAGGGTATTCATATTCAAGGATGAGATAGGTATTCTACCGGATAACCACATGATTCTCTATCATTATTGGGTATTTTTGAGGATAAATAGATGGTTCTAGAATATGGATTTTAAACAAAGAGAAATCATATGTTTATTATGGATATTAAAATATTATTGATAATAGAAAATATGTAGATACAAATAATTAAGAGGCTCATTTTATATTTTTCCCTCAAGAGAGGCCAAGAAATATCTCCTAGATCCATATTTAATAGTAATAATGTACGTTCCAAACCAATTTGGATTAAATTTCACTCATTTACATATTTGTGTCATTTTAATTTGTGATCAAGAGTCATCAGTCCCCCTATAGATTAAATGGGTATGGAGATGAGAGGATGACCAAAAAGGATGCCCTTTCTAAAGTTAGGATGATATTTGTGTTGTTGGTTAAGGCACCCATACTCTTGAGGAGTAGGTAGGGTGTAAAGCATTAGTATATGATATTCCCCTAGCGAAAATTGTTGAAATGTGTATTTGATGGAATCACTATTAGTAATGTGGGATGAGGATATTATTAAATTGGATGATGTTGCACTTGATGATGATGGGGATGGGTCTTTTAGGGGGATTAAGATAACATTAGGTCGAAAGGTTAAATTGCATGTTTTAAATCAATGAGATATGTTAGTAAAATATGTATTTTTCATTTATACTCATATTTGAGGAATCAATGTATGTTAGAAGATATGCCATGCATAACATGGATCCAAGTGTTGAACATTGTTTCTATTGTTGAGGTCTAGCATTGAAATTGTCATTGATGTCAAAGGTTGTTCATGAGGTCTTTGAATAATGTTTTTGTTTGATTTCATCTATGAGAGGTATGATATTTTTTGAGAAACATATAATACATGTTAGCAAGGTGTATAAGCATCAAAGAGTGTTTCAATATCAATTTATAAATTTGTCAAGTGTTTAACCTAATTAGAGACTTGAGAAGGCTTGTAGATAGGATTCTTAGTCTTGTGCATGAAGGAGCATGCTAGTATAGTGATATGGATGAAAAGAGGTATAAGAGGATATATATATTTTATTTAATATGAATATGATGCATTGGATCACTCAAATTAGTTTTAAGATGAGCCTACAGGGGTAGGACCTATAGACCTAGCATGCAACTAGACTAGTTCTAGACCCTACCTACCTAGTGAGGTATCATGAGGCATTGTTAAGGAATATGAAGAATGTATGTAAATTTTTGATCATGTTAAGAGGTTTTATTACATGTATATTATATATTTATAGCTTTTAAAGTGGCTAGAAGGTCAGTTTCAATGCCTAAAATGTGACTTGTAAGTCAAAGGCCTAGAGAGAAAAAAGAGAGATGGCATCTAGATGGGGTATCAAGATTAGTTTACAAGTAAAGTGTGATTATTTGTGTTTAAATAGGTATTTCGTGTTTTTAAAGTATTTTTACCAATTTTAAAGTAAAAATTTTAAGTTTAAGGCAATAAAACATGTTTCGACATCTCTCATGTGCACAAAATGAAGGGTGTTCAACCTAAGAAGAAATTTCAAGTGTTTGTTATAATGTGTAACCTATACATGGGAAAATAAGATATTAATGGTATATTTTGAATTTTCCAAGCTTAAATTTCCAATAATTATTTTTTGGAGTGAAGGGATAAGCTTTATGAATGATTGTTAAGACTAGAAGATGGTTTAAACCCTCAAAGAACACTAATAGTGACCTAATGAGTAAGATATTATTTTAAAGTGATCATAACGGTTTGGTATGACTAGTTAAGTTATTTTAGGTTTTATTAAACTCTCAGAATCATCTTGATGTGTGATTGGATTGTCATGTGAGTGAGTGGACCATACATGAGAGGCCTTATTTCTTAGAGATTTATTGTACCAGTTAGAGTTGATCAAGTCAACGTTGATAAATACATGAAAGTTAAATATTGAGACTTTTATATTGTTTCCATCATGGTTTATAATAAATTTATATTAATTTGTTGTGATAAATAGGTCATACAAGTTAACCTATCACTAAAAATCCTAATGGTTCAAATAATGTGAAAACTAAGCAGAAGTGAGAAGTTGATTAGGGATTTGTTATTATGGATTAGGGATGAATACAATTACATATATAAGTTGTTAAAGAATTTTAAACATGTTCATGTTAAATATATGTTTTATAGGTCATTGGATATGATTAAAATGTTCCTCATAAGTTGACCTTTCTTGTTTAGATGAGATAATAAGGCACAAGACTATGAGATTGGTCTACAAGACCAATACTGTCATGTGACCATATTATCTATCTATATTATAATGGTATAATGACATCATAGGATAATATAAATTCATTTAATGTATCTAAAAGTGGTTCTAAAATTTCTTAGGTCATTGTTTTAATGACTATGTTTTGAGGATAGTTGGCAATTCTAATTGAGTTACTTGCATATAAGGGTTTGAGTCATTTTTCCCTATGCAATGAAGTATAATGAAAATTTTGAAGTTTTTAATGTCATGTATATCATTTATATGTGTATTATTCCATGTTTTCTTTCCAAAAATTATTTTTATTCTTTATTTGTTTAAGACATACTTTATGGGTATGCATAGGCCTAGTATGAACAATGTTTTGAGAAGAGGCTCAAGTGGTGGTTGGATATAAAAGGTGTTGTATACATAAATTTAAGATGGATAAGATATGTTTGAGTGATATTCAATATTTTACTATTTTTTGAGAATTTTTGGAGTGTTACAAATATTTCAAAGGATAATGTGTGCTAATGAAGGCCTAATTGAATTAGGTTTCTTTAAGGCCTAAAAAGGGGTTTTGGTCCTATACGATATGAATGAAATATTGTAATGTTTTATTAATGTTTGTGTCATTTTATAATTCCTATTTAATTAAAAATATAAGTATTCAAGTGTGTATGGCCTACCAAGAGGTGTTTGAGCAAAAGTTAGTATAAGAACAAGACCTAATAGGCCTAATTATCTTAATAGGGGATATAAGAGTTGAAGTAAAAGATATATAATTTTTAAGAGATAAATGAGGTCTTATATATCATCATCAGGGTGTATATAAAATATCATGAAGATATAATAGGGATACTTTGGATTATAATCAAGGTCAAATGACCTATTTTGTTTTAAAGAGATATAATTGAGGGAAGAAGGCTAGAGCCTAGTTTGAAAAGGATAAAAGTGTGTGAAGATATGAAGAAGGAGATCATCATATATTGTATGAGAAATAAAGGGTTCTAAAGCTGATAAAAGTTTTGAGGTGGTTTAATTGGTTTTGATTCATCTAGGGGATTAGTGCTTCCTTCTATGTGGGTGCTTGTTAAAGCCTAGTCAAGTTGGTACTTGGCTTGTTGGGGTTGATGCTCTAAGTGAGGTTAGTGATTCACTAAATCTTGATGTTTGAAATATATAAAGATAGTCTATTTTCATCATTAGTGGGTTTTATTACCTTTTATTTTTTCTCACTCAAATAAGTGTTATGTATGTTATGATCTTCTCTCATGCTCATGGCTCTTAATATGTTACTAGTTTACTATATTATTTTGATAGTTCATGAATGATAAGGTAAAGTTGTAAAAGTTTTGAAGACTAATTCACCCCCTCTCAATAATTATGTTTATAAATATTGGTATCATATTTTGGTCCTTTGATTCATGTCTGAGATATTTAAGGTGATCCTAAGAAGCACAAGAATGTCTTATGATTAATAGGAAGAAGACAACATGTTTGATGAAGAATTCTACTATGACAATGAAGAAAAAAGCTGAAGTAGACCTTGAATCTAAGTTCATAAGTAATCCTGATTATTTGAAACATCAAAAAAATACTATCAAGGATAAAAAAATTTAGTTAGAAGAGGTAAACACAAGGTGTAAGACCAAAGAAGATGAGTATGACTAGTTGAATATAGAGCTACATTCCTTGAAGGTTGAGCATGAACAACTCATAGACAAATTGAGAAAGTTTGAGAAAGAATGATAAGTCATAAAAATTAAAGAGTATTAACCAAAAAATATTAATTAGGTAACCCAATTCTATAAAGTATAAGTCATCATAGAACCATGAATTTTCTACATTTGTCATAATATAGAACACATTGAAAGATTATGCTCTAATAGACTTAGAATGTTTGAAAGATTCAACAAGACATATAAAGCTACTATAATTATTAATAAGGATTAAACATTGGTATGGAAGATAAATAAAGATATAATGGATTAGATTGAGCTTAATAAGTAAGATGAACTATTTTCCAAGGAGGAACAAAAGACCAAATAGGACTCTATGTTAACTCAGACTATCTTTCACATTAAATATAAAAGCATGAAATGGTATATTGATAGTAGTTTCTCAAGACACATGATAGGAGATAGAAAAAAATTCATCTCATTAAATAAGAATGCTATAGGGATAGTGAGGTTTGTATACAACATAATAGATAATATAATTGGCAAGGGTGTCTTGAGCTTGGACAATGGAAAGACCAAGACACAAAATGTGTTATATGTGGAATGTTTTAAACATAACCTACTTAGTGTGAGTCAAATGTGAAATATAGGACACACACTAACCTTTCATGATATAGGGCATGTGATAAGGAGACATAAATTAAGAAGGTTATTTGTCAATGCCAAAAGGACTAAGATTAACCTATATGTATTTAATGATATCAATAAGGATAAATGTTTCATGAATAGGATAGATGAAAGTTTGTTATGACACAAAAGGATAGGTCACCTAAGATTTAACAACCTATTCATTATTATCTCTAAGAAGTCTAAGAATAACATGCCTAAAGATCATCAAACCTACAAACATACTTTACAAGGCATGTTAACATGGTAAGTAGACTAGAAAAAGGTTCAAGTTCAAGGGGTACTCTACTACAAGAGCTTTGAAGTTAATCCAAATTGATCTCTATGGACCAAAAAGAATTTAGATAATTAAATATGATAGATAATTCATGTTACTCATTGATGATTACATAAGAAAGACTTGGGTTGCATTCGTAAAAGAGAAATCAGAAGCTCTTGACAAGTTCAAGGCATTCAAAGCTCTTGTTTAGAATGAAAAGAATGGTAAGATCAAGTAACTAATATTTGATAGAGGAGTATAGTTTTGGTATGATGATTTTGATTAATTTTGTGATTTTCATGTAATAAGGAGATAATTCTTAGTAACTAACACACCTCAATAGAAGGCGGTAATGGAAAGTAAGAACAAGACAATTCAAGAGATGAATAAAACTATGTTGAATGAGTCTATATTTTCTAATGGATATTGGAGAGAGGTATTAAGAATTGATATCTAAATTTTAAATAAAGTACAGATAAGGACTAATGTCAACAAGACTCCTTATGAGATATGGAAGGGTAGACCTACAAATGTAGAACACTTTAGAGAGTTTTAGAGCAAGTGCTTTATCGAAATAGATGATGAAGACTTGGGTAAGTTTGATTACAGATCTAATGAAGGCATATTCTTAGGATACTCATAAATTATCTCATCCTTTATATTTTATAATAAGAGACTAACAAATATAGTGAAAATTACAAATCTGAATATTGATGAGATAAGGAAATATCACTCATAGTCAAATAAAACTTTAGAGAATTTGGACTTCAAGAATGAAGAGGAGAATACTAGTAAGTAATCTAAATCAAGATAATGTTCCTATTTTATCCAAGACTAAACATAAGAGTATTATAGGATCAAGCAAATAAATTTTTGGATATTTGATATGATTGAGGAGTTAGATCAAATATATAAGAATGAGACTTAGGAACTAGTTCCTAGGCCTAAAGACAAGAATGTCATGAACACAAAATTGGTGTTTAGAAACAAGTTGAATGAAGATGGAGAATTCAATAGGAACAAGAATATATTGGTATAAAATGGATATGCACAAGTTAAAGGGGTAGAATTTGAGTATACCTTTACACCAAAAGCAAAATTGGAGGCCATTAGATTGTTTCTAGCTTATGAAGGATTCAAGGTATACCAGATGGATGTCAAATTTGCCTTTTGAATGGGAATTTGGAAGAAGTGTACATTAATCAGATTGAAAGTTTATTACTTTTATATGACAAATACTATGTTTTCATATTTAAAAAACCTATCTATGGTCTAAAATAAGATCCTAGATTTTGGTATGCTATGTTGTACAAGTATCTATTAGATCAAGGATTTAAAATATGAGTTACAAATAGTAATATCTACATCAAGATATAAGATGACCATTATCTTATCATAGTTTTCTATGTGGATGACATCATATTTGATGGAATAATGAGAACATGACAAAATCCATTACAGAGGTGATGAAGAGGAATTTTAAGATGTCAATGCTAGGATAACTATCATTCTTTCTTGGGTTACAAATCACTCAATCTAAAATGTTGAATAAGTTTGAGATAGAGGATTATAGGATAGTTAGTACAACGATGATCACAAGATGTAAATTTAGAAAGTAATATGAGTATTCAAAGGTCAATTAGACATCATATAGGTTAATGATTTAAATTTTTTTGTACACCACTACCTCTAGAATTGACATCATGAAAGTAATAAGTCTTATGGGAAGGTTTCAAGTAGATCCAATGGAAAATCATCTATAAGTAGTCAAAAGTATACTCTTATATCTCAAGGGGACTATGGAATATGGATTATGGTATCCAAGAAGTAAGGAGTTCAATTTGAAAACCTACATAGATTCAAATTGGGTAGGATGTATACATGATAGGAAGAGTACCAGTGGAAGAGACTTATTCCTAGGTGGGTGCCTAGTTTCATGGATAAGTAAGAAATAACCATTAGTAGAATTTTCCACTTGAGAGGATAGATACATTAAAACAAATTCCTATTTAATTGAGGTCTTATGGATGAGATAGACCCTAAAATACTATAAGGTGGAGTATGATGGTCATAGCCCTATCTATTGTGATAATACAAGTGATATAAGTGTCTCAATGAACCATGTCATGAAATCAAGGACCAAAAACATTCCTATTTGGTATAATTTTATAATATATCATGTAAGTGAACAAATTATAAAACTTTAACATGTTTATACATAGGATCATAATGCAGAAATCTTGACCAAACCACTTCCAAAAGGTAACTTTTGAACTTTGAAGATAAAAATTGGGTATAATTCCTACCCCTAGATATCATTGAAGAAGAAACGTAATTAGGGGTAAGTAATCATGATTATTAGCTCCAAGAATTTATGCATATACATTGGGGGAAAATGTTTGTTTTATGTCTCATTAACTCATAGTTCTATGTGCTGAGTATTTTATTTACAAGGAGTGTGATACAAGGAATTTTAGACATCACTTTCTTATTTATGTCAAAGGGGGAGAAAGAATAGAATAGGGAGATAAGGACAATCATTTTTTAGTATGGTTTTTCATAAATGACAAAGGGGAGATTTTTGAGTATTATTTATGTTGTTGAGGTCTACCACTGAAATTATCATTGATGTCAAAGGTTGTTTATGAGGTCATTAAACAATGTTTTTGTTTGATTACATCCATGAGAGGTATGAAATTTGTTGATAAAAATATAAATCATGCGATAAAGGTGTATAACAATAAAATATTGTCTTAAGATCAGTTTCTAAAGTTACCATTTGTTTAAACCTAGAAAGAGACTTAATAAGGCTTTTACATAGGACACCTAGTCTTGTGCATGAAGTAGCATGATGCCCTAGTGAAATGGATACACATAGGCATAATAGGTTGTATATATTTTATTTTTTATGCATATGATTCATTATAACACTCAATTGAGTTTTAAGGTGAGCCTACAATGGTAGGACCTATCAACCTAGCATGCAACTAGATTAGATCTAAACCCTACCTAATCTAATGAGGTGTCATGAGGTATTATCAAGGGATATGAAGAATGTATGCTAGTGTTTGAGCATGGTAATAGGTTTTATGACATTTTTACATCTTTTATAATGGATATAATTTTAGTTTCAATTCCTAATGTGACCAACAGGTTAGAGGCCTAGAGAACAAAGAGAGAAATGGTGGCTAGATGGGTATCATTATCAGTTTGCAAGGAAAGTGTGAGTATGTGTCCATTGAAATAACTATTTCATGTTATTTCAAGTATGTTTAACAATTTTTAGGTCAAAATTTTAAGTTTAAGGAAAGAAAAAGTGTTTTGAGGTCTCTCATGTGGATAAAATGAAGGGTTCTCAACCTAAGAATAGCTTTCAAGTGTTCATTAGAACATGTAGAATATGCATGGGAACCTAATATATTCATGTTATTTATGGAATGTTTCTAAATTAAATTTTAAATCATTAGTTTATAGATTGAAGTGCTACTATTTATGAATGGTTGTTAAGACTAGAAGATGGTTTAAACCATCAAAGAACCCTAATAGTGTCCTAATGAGATAGATCTTGTTATACAATGATCATAATGGTTTGGTATGACTATTTAAGTTATTTGAGGTTTTATTAAACCCTCTAAGGAACCTATAGGTGTCATTGGTTTGTTAGGTGAGTGAGTGAACCCTATAAGAAAGGGTTCCCTTATTTCTCAAAGATTTGATGTAGTAGTTAGAATTGATTAAGTCAAAGTTGTTAAATGGATGAAGGTTGAATATTGATATTTCTATCTTATTTCCATGGTCGTTTTTGAGTATATTTTATCTCTCTAGTGTGATAATATGATCATACAATTTGACATATCACTAAAAATCCTAATGGTGCAAATAGTGAGAAAAACATGCAAAAATGAGAATTTAATTAGGGATGAATCCAAGTGCATAGAGAATTTGTTAAAGAATTTTAATACATGTTCATGTTATATATATGCTTTGGAGGTCAATGTATATGATGAAAATATTTCTCATAGGTTGACATGTCTTGTTTAGACATGACAGTGAGGTACAAGACTATGAGATTTGTTTATAAGTCTAATATTTCCATGTGACCATATTATTTATCTATTTAAGAATTATCTAATGACCTCATAGGATAATATACATGAATTTTAATTCTATGAAAGTGGTTCTATATTTGTTTTATGTCATTGTTTCCATTAGTATGGTTCAAGGTGAGTTGGTAGTCCTAACTAAGCTACTTATAGACAAGGGTTTGAGTCATTTTTACCTATGTAACTAAGTCTAATGAACTTGGTGAATTTTTCAAGTTCATGTATATTTTGTATTTTGTATTTTTCTCCTTTATTTTTTGTCAAAATTTTACTTATACTTCTATTGTTGAGGACAAATTTTCTAGGTATGCATAGGCCTACTATAAGTAGTGTTTTTAGAAGAAGATCAAGTGGTGGTTGGATATAAAAGTTATTTTGGAACTAAATATAAGTTTTATAATATATATTTGAGTGATATTTTATATTTTCCTACTGTGTGATAATTTTTAGAGTGTTTTAAATATTTTAAAGGATAATGTGTGGTAATAAAGGCCTAATTGAATTAGGTCTCCTTAAGACCTAAAAAAGGGTTTTGGTTGTATATGTTATGACCAATATATTGTAATGTTTGATTCAAGTTTATGGCATGTTATAAATCCTATTTAATTAAAAATATACATTTTCAAGTGTGTATGGCCTACCAAGTGGTGTATGAGGAAGAGCCTAGTATAAGAACAACGCTTAATCAACCTAATTATCTTGTTAGTAGATATGAGAGTTGAAGAAAAATATATAAAATTTTGAAAAGAAAAAGGAGGTATTATATACCATCATTAGGGTGTTAATAAACTTTCATGAATATATAATATGGGTAATTTAGATGAATATCAAGTTCAAATGACCTAATTTGTCTTAAAGAGACCTAATTAAGCAAATACGGATAGAGAATTGTTTGAGAATGATAGAAGTGTGTGAAGATCTGAAGAAAGAGATCATCATATATTGTATGAAAAATATAGGGTTATAAAGGTGATCAAATATTTGAGGTGTATGAGTTGGTGTTGAGTCATCTAGGGGATTGGTTCCTCTTTACAAGTGGGTTCTTGTTAAATTTTAGTCAAGTTAGTGTTTGGATAATTGGGGTTAGTACTTCAAGTTAAGTTGGTGCTTCATTAAATTGTGATGTTTGACTTATAGGATAGTAGTCCATTTTCATAATTAGTGGGTTTTCTTCCCCTTAAGGGTTTCCCACTCAAATAAGTGTTTTGTATGTTATGATCTTCTCTCATGCTCATAAATCTTAATGTGTTACTAGTTTACTATATTTTTTTGATATTTCATGAATGATAAGGTAAAGTTTTAAAAGTTTTGAAGAATGATTCACCCCCATCCTAGTCATTATGTTTTCAACACTAGGGGTATCTTAGTAAGATGTTATATTAAAATTAAACTTCTACCACATAAAATAGCTTAGGGAGGGTAGGTGAACCTACTTGGATAGGGAGGACAAAAGTACCTAATGTAGGAGCTACTATGTCATTAAAGGCTCACAAAGATAGTCAAGGATTGGGATATGATGGTTTTTAGTAGCTAGAGTTGTTTGAAAGCATGTGATGTGATGATGTTTATACTAGTCCCATTATCAATCATAACCTATTTGATCTAGGTTGATCAACTTAGGAAGTGATAAACAGAGGTAAATCTTGGTCTTCAAGCTATAGTAGGTATTATTAAGACTCATAGAAGGTGTTGAATGGAGATCTTTTTAAATATATAATAAAATCCAACAAAGGTTGGGGTTCATCTAACTGTACCTGTATGTCCTATAGTGCCTCTATCATAGCTTGGTAGTGTTATGGGGAATTTTGGATAAGTTTATAAAGGATATCTTCATAGGTAATTGGTGAAGATATTTCAAACATGATATCTATATCGATTTCAAATAATTATTATTCTTAGTTGTCCATAAAATTGAGACATTTAGTTTTAGAATGGATAGTTGGGGGTCTCTATAGTTGATGTAGGATCCTTTAAGATAAAATTTTTGACTTTGTTTGGATTATATGTTTCTGGGCCTTGTGTTTGAGACTATGCGGTTATGTGTATTATATAAATTTATAATAATAAATATTCTATTGAGGTCACTAAGTTACGTGTATTTAGAGGACTCTAAGGGATGTTAGAAAAGAATTATCCTAGGCTGGAGTCAAGGATTTTAACCATGATTTTTTTTATGTTTGTTTTGATTTTTATTGTAAAGGATGTAAGGTACATCACATTAGTCTTAGAGACAATTATGGATTTATCATTTTGGCTGATGAGAGGATAAAGACAAGGTTATTTTGTTAAGAGATCACATTTTACAAGAGATCTTGGATTATAGTTTTGAGAGTATTGCATCTATCATTATCATGTCTTATTATCCTATGGTTGGCACATATCTTATCTCCCTTATACCATGCTAGTTTTTGGATATAAGGATTGATAAACCTGATGGGTTGTAATATGATGAGGGAGGTTTGCATAAGTTGATCAAGGATGGTGGAATATGATCCCCATAATGGGTCTTGGTATGATTATGTCATTTTTTTAACTATCATTTTTCGGACCATGCTTAATTTTGTAAATTTATTTTTCTATTGATTATATGAATGGTCCTAATGGGAGGTATAGGAATTTTAGATAATTATTAGTAACCCAATTTGAACCCTATTAAATTAGATTACTTATATCTCCTTCAAACTTGGACTAACATTGGATTGGTCTGCATGTTGTGGGATACCTATACTTAGACTAGACCTCTAGATTATGAGCCTAGTTCCTTTGATGTATCAAGTTTGATCAATTTACTCAAAACTTACTTTTATTTGGGGGTGAAAAGAGCTATAAAGATAACTAAAAGTTAAATCCTATTATAGCGATGGTGATACACCTAAATTTCTTATTCATCCACTCAATTTTGTACTTATATAATAGTAATGAACCAAAAATGGACTAAAAACTATCTTTAAGGCTTATTATGTTATAGTGTTTCACAAGGAGGTCTTGATGAATGACTATATCCTAGAGGTAAAGGGAGAGAGGTCTTATTTGAGACACTTTCAACTTAGTTACACTACAAATTTGATTTCCAATGCTAAATATTAACAATGTTTCCTCATGCCCAAGAGAGGGATCCTTACATAAGGCCTAAAAGAATAATTATATAGAAAAATTTGAGAAGAAAAGAAGAGATACTGGCATAGAGGAAAGAATAAGAAGACATATAATCATTAAATTAAGTAAAACTAAAGTTAAAACTTGATACAAATAGTCATCCATAAGATATCTTCATGCTTGATACCTTACATGAGTTGTTTCGTATTGAAAACAATATTGTGGACCATAATATGGATATAGCTACTTCTCATTTCCTTAACACAAGATCAAGTTAATTGGGTGACTTATTCCTACATGAATACCATGGAATATGCATTGATTATTAGTCAAGGATCAGTTATGTTTTGATTGTCACTTTAGATCAATTAAATCATTCTTTAGTCCCCTTATGCATGTGATTGGTAGCTAAGATTAGATATGCATGGAAATGCTAATTAGAGACTAGTTATCTCATGTGAATGCCACTTAATATTAGTTATACATCATGGATTACCTCTACATTATCTCTCATTAACAACTGTACACACCATTCTTCATTTTAATTTCTCAATCAAGTATGTCTACTAGACCAATTAGTCCTAGTAGCCTAACATTTAGTACATTATGGACATGAATCTCTACATAAAACCTTGATAACCTATGAAATATTTATTTTTATACCTAAATGAAAATTTGATATCATGAATAGGTATTCTTGGGTAAGAAACACCTAAAAAGTGGTCAAACTTGTTGACTTGGTCACCTTGTGATTCACATTTGTAAATTGGTTGATTAGATGTTCATAAAGGCATTTATAGGCATGGTTTTTATCATATGATGATTTAGTATGTATAACAAGTTTAGAACAAGTATTTCCAATGATTGGAATCATCTTAAATTGCTTTGTACCTCTATTTTTGTACTTCTTCCTCAATAAACATATTTTACAATAGTTTTGTATAGTTATGTACATCATGGTACCATTTACATGATCCTATCTGAGTTTACTTCTTTTTTCTAGTGGTTATCAGGTGATTCATGTGTGTTTTAACATAAGAAACTTCACTTTTCTCAAAACTAATTTGTAGAAGGGTTTAGGGAGGGTTTTAGAGGTTAAATTTATTAACTATGTTTCATAAAGTATTAAAATAAAAATTATAACTTATTGGCATGTATATTTAGTACATATACCCATTCGACTTTCTTGAGAATCTTGGGTTCCTGTTCAAAAGGTGTGCAACGATACATATGTAGTGAAGTTTGTTTATAGGGTTCTAAATGCATTTTGGACCTAATTATAGTCTTAGTGATGGTTCATAAACCTAAGATACAAAATTAATATAAATAATTCACTTATTTAAATTTAATATCGGTCCCCAAATCATGATAATATCATTTGGTCAAAGTCTCCTTATGGTGAAATATATGAGCTCTTGAATAGGCAGCTTGAACTAACTGTCAAGAATAAATAGTTTGAATTAGATCTTAAGAAAAAAATGAACATTTCCTTTATATTTATTTTACTTAAATAACATTTATAATACCTTCACAATATAATTACAACTTATCATGATGTAATATTTATTAATAGGGTCTACAAGTGCCTCAAGGTGATATATGACTTATAGGCCGAAAATAGGCTTTTAGTCCTAATTTGAATGTTTAAGGTTTGAGTGAGCTATAGGTGAATTTTGAAGTTAAAAAAAATAATATTATATTATTTCCACTTTTATTAAACCTTATACAACTTTTTTTTTCTAACTCCACTTTATCTCCATGGTCTCTTAAGACTATCTATAGATTTTCTTTACCTATCTATGTGTTTGGGGCTATGAGATTTGAGAGCTTATTATCCTTAAAAAACATGTTTATTGTATTTTTAAATCATTTAATATGTTACAATAATTTTAAAATTATTTAAACTAAGTCTCTATCCTCTCAGATCCCTCTACTCTCTTATCTCTCTACTCTAGGGTTTTAAGGAATCTTAGCTTGTAAAACCCTGATGGCTAGGTTTAGTGATCTTTCTTGTTTAACCTAGTATTTTTATCATAATTATATTATTAATCATATAAAATTACCTTTATAACATTCCTATCACATTATTTATGTCTTCAAATACTACCTAAAATATAAGGATGTCACCATTAGTACACATGCGTGTCTTAGTTTTATCATCTTAAACTTGCCCTCAAAGACATATTTACATGAAAACCTAAGTATGATCACTATAATAAGGTATTTTAAGAATTATTAATGACATTAAATTTCCTCATAAAACCTCTCATGAAGTTAAAACCTTCTATCAAGCCTTAAATCCCTCTAAAAAGGTCTCCTAACTCAATCTCTAACTATCAACAAACAAACATATGACTGTGACAAAATAGTGTATGCTTCCACTATTGATTTTAACTCAATAAATAAACTAAAAACACTAATTAAATTCACTTTGACCAATTTTTATACCTATATCATACATTTACAAGCATCAAGATGGATTTTCCCTAAAATTATCTTAGGCTACCTATGTTTCCAATAGGTTTATGACTACGTTTTCCTCTTTTCATCTTTTTCATTGTGTCTAGTAATGTTGATAGTAATTTATTAGGATATAAATGAATTATATGAATTATTATTTCCTTTTACTAATCACTTATAAATATTTTATGTCCCATCAAAACACCATTTCTCTTCATAGGCCGTCAAACCTTACATCCTACCAACACTGACTATAGGTGAAGATATTCAAATTAGTCATTGTTATGAAATCATGAGTATTAAAAGAAATTTATGAGTGTTTATCTCATTATTTATGAGCTTTCTAGTCATCATGTTAACTTGAAATATTCATTTATTTCTCTTTTAGAATTTTTCATAGTCAAATTCCCTTAATGCCTATAGACATTAAGTGACTTAGAGCCTCATGTAACTATCAAAGAGTTATATGGTGATATCTTATTTTAATTCCAATAAATATCAATTAATTAGTTATAACCAACAATGTATTTAAAATCTTGAACTTATCCTTCACTTAAGGCTGACTGTTTTTACCCATGAGTGAAATAGGCCTTCTTGATTTGATTCACTATGTGGAGTTAGTCTTCATTTGTTCTCTCAATGTATTATTTTATCTTTAGGAAATATTAATCTATGGTCTCCTTACATTATTTGGATAAATTAAACCTTCTCATAATGACCAAAACCTATGTCCTAATGAAACACAACATTAATGTCAACATTTCAAAGATGGCCTTGACTATAGATCTTGATTTAGGCATTTCATCTCCCACATACTTAACTTCCATAATAACTTTGAATATTTTTTGAAGCTTCAATTTATCTCAATGTTTCTTAAACAATATTATCATCCTCCATTAGTTTTGAAACTAAAATTTCCCCTCAAATAGGTGTATGGATGTTTTGAGAAGGTCTTGACTATACCTTTAATTATTAGGACTATTGTGACATGACAAAATGGCTCAATATCTCCCTTAGTGATCCATAAACCATTTAAAAGATTCCAACTAGGTTAAAACAGCCTTGATATCTCTATCAACACTTTACCATGCGGAATGGATGATATTCATATAGGCCTTACTATATATAGAAATTTGGCCCTAGTACAGATTGTATGTAGGTTTTAGGTCTTGAAACAACACTAATAGACATTTAAAAATACTCTAATTCTTCCACATTCATTTGAGATTTTAATTTATTTCAAAATATCCATTCAAACATCCAAATCTTTTTGTCTTCATCTTTGATCTTCCTCTTTCTTGCATGGTTGTAGGTGAAGATTTCTTTGTTGGTTATATGGAATATGTGTAAGATTTGATGCTTGGAGAGCTTGAATAAGTTACCAAGATGTCTATTAAATTATAATACATTCATGAAATTATATCCAATAGTTCCAAAACCTCACTTTAATCTCACATTATCTTGAAAGTCTTCACATTTCTCTTCCCACTTCTTAGATTATGACTATATATGCTTGAATACATGACTATAGGCCTCTTTAATTTAGATATAAAATGCCTTAAACTTTTATTCTATTTGAGTTACCTCATCAATATTATCAACCTCATACCAAACATGCATATTTCTAGCTCAACTAGCCTTTAAGAACTCAAATAGATCTTAAGATAGCCAAGGTACTTGTTGTCTATAGATATTGACTTGTATCTTGTAGCTATCTTATGAGACCCTAACTATAAGTTTATATCTACATCCTTGGGTTGAGATATTAATGAAGTCATCAAAAGAGATCAAGAACCATTCACTCTTTTCTAACTCTCACTCATGAATCTATGTCATGATCATTCTATCATAATGACTATATATCATACCTTTATGTGATTGTGTGGGGATCTTCACTATAAATAAAGGTAGTATTAGACCTTTAGAAGGTAAAAAACT
Source organism: Torreya grandis (assembly GCA_037957365.1). Lineage (NCBI taxonomy): Eukaryota > Viridiplantae > Streptophyta > Pinopsida > Cupressales > Taxaceae > Torreya > Torreya grandis. The sequence continues at coordinate 697,122 of JARHVA010001761.1, forward strand.
AGTGTTAATGATCCTTTACTTCACTCTTTATAACTAAGAGAGATATTTCAAGCGTATTTATTTGATATATTCATGTTCTCTAGTCTTCTAAAAATAGTATTTTCATGAAGTACATCTTGACTAAGTTTGACCTGGCTGTAGATGGAGATTCTTCCATGTTTTAGCAGTGTATTAAGGTTTGTATACAAAATTTACAAGATCATGATGATTCCAAAAATATTGAATCTTATTTGATATTGTTTTAATGAGGTTTAATTATATGAAATGTGATGATGGGAAAGAGAATAGAGATGGAGAATCAAGCTTGAAATAGTGATGAATGGTAGTGTAAAGACTATGTTAAGGTATAAAAATTAATTGAGGTGAAAAGAATATGACCCCACTATCAAGAAAACCCATGAATAATATTAGGGGATAATAAGCATATGACTTAACCAAAAATACCATTTTGGAGGTATTTTACAATCATAAACTATATGGAATGGAAACCTAGGAATCATCAAATACCTTAAAAGATGCTAAGTTTCCTTAATATCTACTAAAATGTCTATGAGAAGGTTTAAGGATGATTGTTGGATTTATTTGCTATGGTACCTTGAGGAATATTTGAGAATATTCAAATAGGAACACATGAACATGAAAGATACCTATAAACCATGTCATGATTAATCTTGATAACTATAGATCAACCTTTGAACTATATAACTTCTCCAAACTGCCTGCAAACTACAAATTTGCATTGATTTGTCTTTTTTAGATCCATATGACATAACACATGTAAATAAGATAAATAATGTCATATAATGATTTTTTAAAGTACTAAAAGGATTTTTAAAATTTTGTTTTTATGCCATGATGCCTAGATGATGAGAAATCTCAAAAAACTAGTTATTTGCTTGGATGAAGAAGACATAATGAATGCCTTATATTTTTAAAAATGGTTCATGAAGGAGAGAGATAAATTAAGAAAAAAATTCCATATATTTAATCTTTCTCACACCCCTTCCTCTACCCAAAATTCTAGACCTTGGTTTTCTCTCTCATGGGTATACCATTTGCAAACCTGAAAGGCTCTCTTGATGTGCAAAGAAGCTAGATGGATGGAGAGAAACTATCTTTAGATTAGATGTGATATTTTTTCCTTTAATATATTTTGTAACACCTATAAAAAAATTCACCTTCAATATCATGATCTCTATTATATAAAAGAGGCTATATAAATCTATACGTTTTTCATGGAAATACATGAAAATGAACCTTTTTCTCACATATTATCTAAAATTTAAGCTTGAAATAACCAATTTAAGGAAAAATTATGATGATTTAAAGTCAACAGGGATAATATAACAATAAATAATTATTTTTATAGCAAAATAAGACCAAATTTCACACATAGGAATCTTTTGAAGCCAAACTATGCTTTAGAGCTGCATGGAAATATACTTCAAAAGTATGAACCCATATGACTCTAAAAATGAAAAAAATATGAAGGTTAATAAAGTTATTTAAGATGTTTTAGTGGTTTTGGAATCCAAATTTATCATATAAAGTCCAAAACCTTCACTTTTAATCAACATACATATAGTAGACCATCATGTAGAGGATTATAATAGTACCATGAAAATTTTTAAGTTATAAGGGTTGGTATTTGGCCTTGAAAGGCCAAATTTAAAACAATTTTGGTGACTCAGAGGGGTTGAATAGCCTATTGGTCAAGGTAATCCATTGATTTTTCATAACAATGATAGTGTAAAACATGGCAACATGATTTTGTGGACTCTGGCAAACATTTAACACTTTAAGAAACCTCTTAATGAATGTAAAAAAAATAAGGCACAAAATAAACAACACAATGGACAAACCTAAACTAAGAAACAAATAGACCTAATATAGGGAAAAAACAAAACAAGACAAACATAAAAACAAGGCAACAAACTACTATTTGTGCTAATCATTTATTAAAACAAGACAAGCAATCTAAAATATCTAACCTAAGATCAAAATCTATCCTCTAGGGTAAAATGGAAAAAATTATTATCCACCATGTAACCTTGAAGTATAATTTCCATATTTTAATACCTTCTTCTTGTATTTAGGAGAATTATCACATTCATGGCCTCTTAGAGAAACAATTAGACCTTTTAGTTCTAATTTTAGGTACATGAATTTTAGATGTGAGTCCAAGACATAGTCATACTCCTCCCATATCTGTATACTTTCCAAGAACAATATCAATTATTTCTAAGTCATGAGTTATTGATGGTCATGTTGGACAACTTGAATTGTCTCTTGTGTTATGGATGCAACATTTGATTTCATGACTTCTTTAGGAAATTTGAGTTCATTTCTAACCTCTAAGAGTGGAGATACATTTGAATGATGAAGTGAGGAGTTGATAACCTTTCTTGAAAATATCAAACAAGTGATTTTATAACAAGACAACTTCTTAGAATGGTGTGATTGAAGAGATAACTCCTTATTTGATGTAATTGCTTATCTCAACCTGAAATTAATTAGCTTAAAGCAAAGAGTAACCTAAATTCATGATATCAAAAATCCCATTGATTTTTTTTCACCAAGCTTAAGTGTGATTGGACTTTCTCTAATTTGAGTAGTGGATGGTGTAGGAACAAGCATATCATGGTTTGATATATCACTTTCTTGATCTTGATCATGAGGTTGTAAATCATCCTTTTCTATCTCATATTGGTCGATTGAAATTATTTCATCTTCAACATCTACTTGATAACTTAGAATTCTCTCAAAGTGAACTTTTTCCTCATATTCATTGGCTAGTTGATACTTGTCTTATATCACTTCTATAAGTTCTTTTGGACTATCATGATGATTTTAAAGTACCATGTAACCCAATAACTCTTGATATCTATCCATTTTTTCTCAATTGACACCTCTTTATCTCATGTCTCATCTTACATCACAACCTATTACAATTCATCCTATTTTGTATTATAAAAGGTTAAATCATACTCATTCTTTTTTATTGGTTTCCCAATGATGATGTCCTCCTCATAATCACTCAAGTCACTCTCATATTCAATAACTTCAGTTGAATATTCTTCATTTTCCTCACAAAGGAGAGGATCCTTAAAAAATGGCATGTGAATCCCTAAAAATTCTCAAGAATATGAGAAAAATCAAATGGTACTACCATAGATTCTTGATTCTACTTATGGTGCTTCTCAACTCTGACAATCATAATATCCTCATTTTATTACATTTATCCTTGAATAGATTTCCATGAGAGGAAGGCCTTGGATATTGAGGAAGAAGGGGTGGGGGATAAATGATTTCAAGATTGTCCTTGATTTCAACACTTGAGCTTATTCTTGAATACTAAAATTATTTCCAATTTAGAAACTTGGGTTTAGGAGCCTCTTGAATTGAAGATATTGTAGCTTGGGACATGATTAGAGAAACTTCCTACTAAGATGGAGTTATAATCCATGGATAATTTCATGGGGTAGTAGGAGGTAGTGACTTTTGAGATTATTTACCTGAGTATTCTTGTCTTAATGTTAAATTTTCTTTAGCAATTATTTGGTTCACCCTCTTCATCTCCTTCAACTCATCACAAAAATTATTTGAGTCATGGAAGGGTAGTTGATATTGAAACTGATATGGATAATATGGAGGATAACAAGGTTAATTAGGGTTATCATAATATTGTTATAAACCACAATACTACTGGTAATGTTTTATATATGGTTAGTGAGGCTCATCATAAGGATGATATGGATCATGGTAGGGCTGATAAGGGTGAGGATGTTATGGATAAGGATCATATTATAACTAATATGGATCATAGGGTTGTTGATAATGAGATGAATAACTAAAATTTGTTCTATAGGATACCATAGCCACCAAAAGACACATTAAAAATAATGAACTATGAATAAGATATACCCTTATACCTCAGAGAAGAAATGAAGACCATATGAGTGCATGAAACTAATTGTGAAGATCAAAATGTTGTAAATAAATTCTCTAATGGCTAGATCTATGTCCCATTAGGCATGCCAGAACCATTAGTAACCCAAGTTTCACCTTAATAAAGTAAATTTCTCAAATCTCCTTCAAATATAGATAAATATTATATTGGTCTATAGGTTGTGGGATACCTATACTTAGACCAAACCTCTAGATTATGAGGCTAGATTTTATGATGTATTAACTTTTTCACTTAACTAAAACCTACTTTGATTTAGGGAAAAAAAGAGTTACAAAGATAATTTAAAGGTAAATCCTATCCTACTAATGGTGATACAACTATATTATTCATTCATCCACTCAATTTTGTACATTTACAACACTGATAAATCATAAATGGACTAAAAGACTATCTCTATGGATTCTTATGCAAAAATGTTTCACATAGAGGTCTTAGAGAATTATTATATCTTGGAGGTAAAGGAAGAGAGGTCTGATTTGAGAAACTTTCAACCTAGTTACACTACAAATATGATCATCAACCTTTGACACTTCATATAGTGAGAATAAGAGAACTCATCAACATATAAGTATGGCAAGGGCATGTCAAGGGAAGATTAATACCACTAATACACATCTAAAAAATCATATAGACACTATAATTCAATCATAAATATGTTAAAATAGTCCATTTCATTAATTCAAGAGGTTACAAAACTCAATCTTGGTAGAGTTTCCTCATGCACAAGAGAGGGACCCTTAGATGAAGTTGAAAAACCTAAATATATATCAAAAAATGAGAAGAAGATAAGAGAACATGTTGTAAATGAGAGAATAATATGACATCCAATCATTAACTCAAGTACCAATTTAGTTACAACTTGCTACAAATAGTCCTCCATAAGATATCTCCATGCTTGATGCCTTACATGAGTTGTTTATCATTGAAAACAAGGTGGTGGGCCATCATAAGCATATATTTACTTCTTTATTTAACACAAGATCAATTTAATTGAGTGACTTCTTCCTACATGAATACTATGCAATATGATTTTATTATTAGTCAAGGATCATGTATGTGTTGATTGTCACTTAAGATCAGTTAACTCATTTTTTAACCCTCTTATACATGTGATTGGTAGCTAAGACTAGATATGCATGGAAATCAAACTAAAATATAAGATATATCATGTTATTGACACTTAATATCAGTTATATGGTGTTTATTTCCTTCACATTAACTCTCATTAACATCTTTACATGCCATTCTTCATTTTACTTGATTGATCAAGTAGATCTACTAGGGCAATTAGGCCTAGTAGCCAAACTTTCAGTACTTGATGGTCATGAAACCCTACATAAAAACTTTATAACCTATTAAATAGTGATTTTTATACTTTTATAAGCATTCCATATCAAGAAATAGGTCTTCTTAGTCAAGTAGTAACTACATAGTGGTCAAACTAGTTGACTAGGTGACCTTGTCATTCACATCTATAGATTGGATGATTAGAATAAGTTCATAGAGGGATTTTTTTGATTTTTTTTAATCATATGGTGATTTTAGGATGTATAAAAAGTGCTAATAAAACATATCAAATGATTTAAATCATCTTAAACTACCTTATACCTTTATTTCTACACTTTTCCCTAAAATAATCCTATTTTATGATAGGTCCATAGAGTTATGTACATAATTTAACCATTTATATGACCCTATATAAGTTTAATTCATTTTTATAGTGGTTATCAGGTGATTCATGGGTGTTTAAATGCAAGAAACTTCACTTTTCTCAAAACTATTTTGTAGGATGGTTTAGGGAGGGTTTTGGAGGTGAACTTTCTTAACGATGGTTCATAAAGAATGGAAATACAAACCATAAATTATTTAAATGTATATTTATTACATATAACCCTTAAAATTTCTTAATTATCTTGGGTTACCATGTAAAAGGTGTGCAAAGATATGTACATGGTGAAGTTTGCTTGTAGGGTTTTGAATACATTATATACCTGCTTATAGTATTAGTGATGGTTCATAAAACTTAAATCATAAATAAACATAAATAATTATTTTAATTAAATTTAATAATTTTCCTCAAATAATTTTAATATCATTTGGTCAAAGTCTCCTTGTGGTGAAATATATGAGCTCTTGAATAGGTAGCTCAAACTAACTATCAAGGTTGAATACTTTGAATTAGCTCTTAAGGAACAAAATGAAATTTCCATTATATTTATATGATTTAAATAACCTTTATGTTACCTTAAAAATCCCATTAAAACTTCTCATGATTTCATATTTTCTTAATAGGGACTGCAAGTGCCCAAGGTGATATATGCCTTTTAGGCCTAAAATAGGATTTTATGACTGATCTAAATGTTGGAGGTATAAGTGACTTGTAGGTTAATTTTGAGGTTAAAAATCATAATATTATATTATTTAAACTTTTATTAAGTCTTATACAACTTAATTTTTCTTCCCAAACTCCACTTTGTCTCTATAGTCTCTTAAGATTGTCTATAGGTTTTCTCTATCTACCTATATGTTTGGGGTTGTGATATCTGAGAGCTTATTCTCCTTCAAAAATAGTTTTTTTGGAGTTTTAAATCCTATAATATATTAAAATAATTTTAAACTTATTCAAACTTATTCTCTATCCTCTCAAATCCCTTTCCTCTCTTGTCTTTCTACCCTAAGGTTTTAAGTAATCTTAGATTGTAAAACCCTGATGGCTAGGTTCGTGATCTTTCCTGTTTAACCTAAGATTTTTTTCATCATGAGATATTTTATCATATTATATTACATTTATAACCTTTATATAAAATTAATTATGTCTTAAAATACTACCCAAAACACATGAATGCCACCATTAGTACACAGGATTGTCTTTGCTTTCTCATCTTAAACTTTCCCTCAAGGACATATTTGTATGAACCCATGAGTATGATCACTATAAATAGGTGTTTTAAGACTTAATATTCACCTTAAATTTACTCATAGAACCTATCATGAATTTAAAACCCTCTATCAAACCTTAAATCCCTCTAAGAGGGTTTCCTAGTTACATCTTGAACTGTTAATAAATAAACATATGGCTATGACAAAATAGTGGATGCTTCCAATATTTATGTGACCTCACTAAGGTTATGTATATTTAAAACCAATTATGAAAATTTATTTTAACCATTTTTATAGATGGATCATACCTATAGAGGACTAAAGATGAATTTTCCCCAAAATTAGCTTAAGTTGCCTATGTTTCCAATAGGTGTATGACTGAGTTTTCCTCTTTTCATATTTTTCATTGTCTCTAATAATGATTATATGGATTTATTTAGATATAAAATACTTCTTGAAATTATTCTTACCTTTTAATATTCACTTCTCAATCTTATATGCCCCATCATAACACCATTTCTCTTCAGAGGCCCTCAAATGTTACATCCTGCCAACACTAGTTATAGGTGAAGATATTGAAATTAGGAATTGTTATGAAATCCTAAGAAATAAAAGCATATTTTTATTGTTTATATAATTTCCATAATATTTTTATTCATTAATTTAACTTTAAATAGTCATTTTTTTTCTCTTTTAAAACTTTCCACAATCAAACTCCCTTAATGCCTATAGTCGTTATGTGATTTAGAGCCTCAAGTAACCATGAAAGAGTTCTAAATGGTGATATATTATTTTCATTCCAATAAATATCACTTAATCAGGTAGAACTAACTATATCTTGAAAATATTAACCTTATCATTCACCTAAGGTTGATTGTGTTTACCCATGAGTGAATTAGAACTTCTTGCGTTGATGCACTATATGGAATTAGTCTTCATTTGCACTCTCAAGGTATTATTTTATATTTATACAAGCTTCCTCTATAGTCTCCTTTCATGGTTTGGATATTTTTAACCTTCTCATAATTATTAAAACCCTATGTCCTCATCAAACATAACATTGATGTTAACATGTTAAAGATGACCATGACTATAGATCTTGCTTGGGGCATTTCATCTTCCACATACTTACATTCCCTAATAAACTTGAATATTTATTGAAGTTAAAATTAGACAAAATGTCTATTAGACAATATTTTCATCCTCCATTAGTATCAAAACTATTGTTTTCCCTCAAATAGGCCTCCATATGTTTTGATAAGGTATTGACTATACCTTCAATTCTCAAGACTATCTTGACATGCCAAAATGGCTTAGTATCTCCCTTAGTGGTCCATGAACGTATTCAAATATTATAACTAGGTTAAAACATCCTTCATATCTATATCAACACTTTATCTTTAAAAATGGATGATCTTCATATAGGTCTGATTATGTATAGAAATATGGCCCTTGTACAAATTGTATATAGGTTTTAGGTCTTGAAACAACACCAACACACCTTCAAAAACACTATAATGATTTCACCTTCATTTTATATTTTAACTTATTTCAAACTCTCCTTTAAAAAATCCAAATATCTTTATCTGAATTTTGATCTCCCTCTTTCTAGCATGGATATAGGTAGATATTCCTTTGTTGGTTATATAAAATATGTGTAAGATTAGATACTTAGAGATCTTGAACAAGTTACCAAGATGTCTATGAAATTCTCATACATTCATTAAATGATCTCCATTAGTTATAAAAGCTCACTTGAAGCTCAATCTCTCTTAAAAGTCATCACATTTCTCTACCCAATTCTTGGATTATGACTGCATATGCTTGAAGATACGACTATAGGCATCTTCTGAAGTGTTTATTGAGATATAAAAAGACTTGAAATTTTATTATATTTGAGTTAATTCATTGAGGTTATCAACCTCATACCAACTATTAATTTGTCTAGCTCAACTATCCTTCAATAAATAAGATAGATCTTAAGAATGCCAAGGTACTTATTAGCTATAGATATGGACTTGTAGCCTGTAGGTATGTTATGAGACCCTAATTGTAATATTATGGATACCTCCATGGGTTGAGAGATGAATGAAGTCATAAAAATGGATCAGTAACCCTTCACTCTTTGATAACTCTTAGTCATGCATCTATGCCATGATCATTCCCTCATAATGAATATGTACCATACCTTTATTTGACTATGAAAGGATCTTCTATATGGATAGAGGTAGTATTATACCTTGAGAAGGTCATAAAATAGTTTTGATGAGCCTTTTCTCCACTCTTTGCAACTGAGAGAGATAGTTCAACCGTCTTCATTTGATATATTCATGTTCTCTAGTCTTCTCAAAATAGTATCTTTATGAAGTACATCTTGATTGAGTTTGACCTAGTTGTAGATAGAGATTATTCATGTTTTAGAAATTTATTAAGGTTTGTATACAACATTTTTAAGATCATGATGATTCTAAAATTATTGAATCTTCTTTGATAGTTTTTTAATGAGGTAGAAGTTACACATAAAAATGGCCCTTTTCTTGCATATTCTCTAAACTTTAATATTGAAACCATAAATTGAGGGAAATATTATGAGTTTGAGTAAAAATGTAGAATATAAAGATAAATAATTATTTTTAGTTCAAAATCAGGCCAAATTTCACATGTGGGAGTCTTTTGAGGCCAAACTATGCTTTAGAGTTGCATGAAAAGATACTTCTAAAGTATGAACCCATATGACTAAACAAATGAAATAAATATGAAGGTGATTAAAGGTATTTTGGATGTTTTAGTGGTTTTTTACTCAAAATTTATCATTTAAATGCCAAAACTTAAACTTTTATTCAACATACCTATAGTAGACCACCATGTAGAGGCTTATAATAGTGCCACAAAAAGTTTCAATTTATAGTGGTTGGTATTTGGCCTTGATAGGTCAAATTGCCAACAATAATATTTCTGGGTAATAATAAATCAAGGGGTTGATATGGGTTGTTGGTGTTGTCAATATGGGACAAAGATTTTGAAATAAATTAGGTCATTTGGAAGAGGGTTTTGTAATTATGATCTTTAGTTTAGAGGAAGGATGAGGCCCTAATGTGGATGGCTTAGTTTAAACTTGGGGAACAGTCATCTTCCCTTTTTGAGCATTATTTGAGGTCATGGCAATTTTTATGAGGATATTCATTTTTTGATGTCTGAGGGAATTAGAGACATATAAGTGGGTTTTTTAGGGCTTTACCCTTTAACACACTAAGGGATTAGCCCCATATAGCTAGAGTACCCCTTTTATCTTCCATATTGTAAGTGGTATTGAGCATGTTTAGATGACACCTTCTCTAGAGGTTCCCATGTGTTGAGATTAGGTAAGTTTAAATGGACTATAAGAATAGGCTTAACTATCTCAGATTATTTCATGATATCTCATGTAAGGAGGTCTAAAATTTATATTACTTTAGAAGATGACTCACATGTATTACTGGCTTCTTTAGGTATAATCTGACCATAAATGGTGTTTATTATATGGGATTCTTGATATTGGGTGTTTCTAGTGTTAACATGTATAGAATTAGATGAATATGGATGATTTAGGAATGTATTTCTAAATATATTAAGAGATTATTTTGGAGGAGCATTTGTATTATCTAATTGTAGTTCCCCTCGATCAATAAGGTTCTAGACCAAGTTCTTGAAATATTGACATTTATTGATCTCATGACTAGGTATATAATGGTAGGTATAAAATTCTCTCTCTTTATACAAATTTGGTTTAGGATGAGAGTCATAAATGGGATTGATTAGAGGGATATCAATAACTAACACTTTCAAAAGTTTGTCCAGGATGGAAGCATAAGATTCTCCCAAGGGTGTGGATTGCTTGGATGGAAATCATGTTAATGTTTTCTGCAATTGTGACTGAGAAGTATATGGACCTGGTTAGTTTTTTGGATGATTTTAGGACAAAAATATTTGTTTTGTCTTTTGGTTTAGTTTTTTGATCCCTTGGAAGAATCAAGTTTAATTTTTTTTATTTTTTAATTTGACATTTCCTTATTTTAGGGCTTGGATTTCAATCTTATGGACCTTGGTAAAGACTTCATCAAAGGTATTGAAATATTGGACTTGAATCATGATGAAATGTGCTTTAGACATGACTTGAAAAAAAGTATAATCAACTTTGTCTAAGGGAGGGGAAAAGACCATTAGTTTATAAGTCCCTACCATCTCACAATAAAATATGCCATTAATTTGTCTTTGAATCATCTAATGTCATATAAATTAGTGATGGTTATCTTCCTTGTGATATTTATCAAAAATTTATCTATGAATATTTGGGCTAGCTACCTAAAATATAAGAGAGATTATAATGGAATAGCACTACACCTATCAAAATCTGGTCTAACTAGTGACATGGGGAATGTTCTCAAGAGGAGAGCATCATCATGGGATATAAGGAAGCATGCATGTTTAAAGGCCCTGATATGTTACTAGGGGTCCCCCTTGTTTTGAAATTTTTTGAAATTGAGCATTTCTAATTATGTCAAATATGGTCTGATTGGGATAACCAAGTTGATAGGTTCATCACAGATTTGTTCATATGAGAGCATATTCTTTGACCTAGAGGGATGAGCTTTGAGGTTGGCCATCCTATCCATGAGAATACACATGAGGTTAGGTTAGGATTTATATTGAGGCATACCTCCTAAAGTGTTCTATAAAAAATACTAGTGAGTGGTAATCAATGTGGGAAATAGTTTTAAAAGAGGATAACCAATTAAGGTGGTAATGATTGGTTGACATGTAGTTACATACTATAAGATTAAAGAGGATATGGTTTATTATTGATATGGATTATGGTAGGTAGTTTTAAATGGTTGTGAATGAGGTGTTAAGTGATTGATGGTGTAAAATTTTATTATTGAAGAGGTTGTCATAAGTTATTTGTTATATGGGTTGTAATTTTTTAGTTGGGTTTGTGGTCATATTTGTTTAAATAGGTAGAAGAGAGGTAAGGATTGGTACTACTAAATATTGGAGTGAGGAATAAGGTGGTTGAGTGGACATGAGTTGTGTTATGGTAATACTTTGGGTGTTTACAACAATCATAAAGGTATTAATAGATACTAGTGGTGGTTGATTACTTATATGTTATGACACATTAGCATTAAAGGCTGGAATGGAACCCATATTAGGATTGATAAATACTGGTAGTGGTTGATGAATAGAAGAGGACACCATGGCTACTGAATGTTTTTATGACCATTCTAGTGGAATTTCATAGGTGAATTAGGAGTATTGGGTGTTGATAATGTGTTCTAAGGTATGCTTGTATTTTTCATTAATGTCATGAAAGTATCATTGATGTCATTCTGAGTTATCTTTATTTTTATTGAGGTTGAGTTCATGAGTCATATACTTGAGAGACCTATTGAAAAATCATAAGATTGGTACCATAGTGAGGTGAGTAGACTGGGGCTTATAATAAAATGTGTGGAATTATATAATCATGGTATGAGGTCATATGACATGATTATTATGTGTTTAAAGTATTAAAATAGGTTTAAAGGTGTATTCAAGGTCTAAATATGGCTTACAGGTTTAGGCCTAGTATGAAAAGATACCTAATGCGGCCTAATGAGGGGTAATGTTCATTTTACAAGGTGTAATTGATCATGAGAGAATTTTTAGAGGTGTGATATGTTGTATCAAGTGTGTTTTCCAAGTTTTAGGTCTTGAGTTTAAGGATAAATCATGAAAATGAGTTTTAAGGTCTCTTATATGTGCAAAATGAAGAGCTAAAGATGAAAAAAGGATATTCTCATGCTTGTTGGCATGTGTGACTATTTCATGGGAAGTTGAGATATTAGAGGGAGATGGTAAAGGGTCCTAAATTTTTTTCCAAGTATTAGGATTTGATTTTAGGGATAGAGTTATATGAACAAATGTTAAGAATGAAAACCAATAAAAAACCCTACTAAAACCCTCCTCATGACCTAATATGAAGGATCTTGATGGAAATGGATAAAAATGGATTGCATGACTTATTTTTATGACTATATCATGTATAAAATTCTCCCAAGTACCTCTAAATAGAATTGGTCTATCATATGAGTGAGTGGAAGCTACAAAAAATCCCTTATTTCTCAAAAATTTAGTATAAGATGTATGGTTGACTGAGTCAAAGTTGAAAATGGATGGAGATTGAAAAATATTACTTATAATTTATTCCCATGGTATTTTATAATCAGGTTACAAGATTTAAATATGCTCAACTGGTCATGGATGTTTTCCTATCACTAAAAAGGCCTAGTGAGGAAGATAGTGAGAGAACTAAGTAGAAGTGACAATGAGATTAGGGATGGGTTGAAGGAGATTAAAGATGGTTATAAATTCATGGTGATATTTTTAATACCTATATAACATATCCCATTTAAATATAATATTTGGAAATGGTCTTATATAATTATAAAGTTGCACTCAAAGTGACTTATCTAACATAATGAGGTTTGTATAGGTTGAAGACATGAGATTAGTTTGTAAGACTAATATTGATACTAAAAATTGTAATATATATTTTTAAATAATTTATAAGGATTATTTATGATTAAAACCATTATAATCTCATAAAAGTTTTCACACAAGTGCTCTACGTCTTCATTTCCATGACTATGTTTTAGAATACTTAGGCAGTTTTGTGTGTGTTATTGAGAATAATCTTCCTAAGTCATTATGCATAGAGTTGGAGAATGAAATTAACATTAAGTTTTTATATAGGTCTCATAGGTTAATTTTAATTTATTTTTTTCATTATAAACTCTTATGAAGGTGTGAAAATTCAAAGTTTCTTAATTGAGTTTTGAAACATTTTTGCAGTTTTGAGTGAGCATAGAAAGTGACAAGTTTGAGGTATTTTTCCATGTGTTGTGAAATATAATGGAATTTTGATTAAAATTAGGTAATTTATTTTTTATAAATGTGATTTTTAATGTTTTTATGTGACAAATTTGAGTGAATACTTTAGATATTCAAGGTAGACTTTCTAGTAGTGAGAAGTGTTATTTGTGAGTAGACCTAATGGCATAGTTCAAGGAGTGAAATGAGTTAAATGGTGTTGGTAACCTAAGCTGAGATTATAAAGTGTATAATTAAAGTGTTTTAAAAAAATTAAATCCTTGTGATGAGTCTCAAAATTTTCTGTGGTGGTCAAGGTGAAACATGTGCCTTGAGAAGGCATAATTGCATTAGGTCTTTATTACACCTAATTATGTTTTTGGTCCTTATGAGTGGTGATAGACATATGTAGTGGTTATTTAAAATTTTATATGTTTTTTTTAATATTTTATATTTTTTATAAAATTATATAAAATATTTTTGGTGACCAAGGTGGGTGAGAGCAAGAGTCAAGTATAAGAAGAAGGTCTAATAGACCTAATTTGACTAGTTAGAATATTAAGGGAATGAACGAATGAAATAGAGTTTTGGAAACTAGGTATAGGGACTTAATACCATAAAATATGTGTGTTTAATATTTAATTAATATATAATATAAATTTTATATATGATTATAAAGGTTATATTACCTAATTTTTCCAAGAAAGGGGCTAGTTGAGCGAAGAGGCCTAATGGGCTATTTGAGAGCGATAGAAGACTATGAAGAAAAAAATAAGGTGATAATCATCAATTGGATAGTAAAAATGTGTTAAAAAGTGATAAAATATTATAGGTTGTTGAGTTATTTTTTAATCACCTAGGGGATTGGTGCCTCCTTGTAAGTTGGTGCTTACTAAAGACCTAGTTGAGTTGGTGCTTGACTAGTGAGGCATTGATGCTCCTTGTGGGGTTGGTGCCTCACTAAATTTTGATTAAATGATAAAAGGAATATATTAAAAGATTTTTATTAGTGGGTTTTATTACCCATGAGTTTTTCTCGTATATATATTGTGTTCATGTGTTGTACTCCTACTTCATGCTCATATGAATGGTTGATTATGCATTAATATATCTATATATTGGTTTGAATGATTAATGAATGACATATTGAATTGAAAGAAAATTTTGTAAACTGATTCATCCCTCCTATCCATGGTTATGATTCCAATAATTTTTATAAGATCAATATCCCTTGTGCAGACGTAACAGTATAAGGGAGCTCTTTGGATCACAAGTATGGATTGTGTTAATGAAAGCATTTATTATGATTGAAATGAGGATATATCCACAATAATTGGAATATATTATGAATGTTGTTCAAAATATAATAATAATATGGAATAATGAAACAAACTTAGAATGAAATTAAAGACTTTAGAGGTACAAGTTGAGCAAGATGCAATTAAGATAAAGACATATTAGAAATTTAAGGAGAGTCAAAGAAAGATTAACAATATTTTGGATAGTTAGAGTTCCTTTCATGATATGATAGGTCTTGGTTTCCTATAATAACAAAATGATTTAAAGGAAATTTAATTTTAAAATGTCAATGATCTATCATGGAGTGATAAATCTAGTAGATAAAGATCTGTGTTGAAGTAGTCAAGTTTGAAGTCAATCATCAATAAGACAAAAAGGGTTTTGTTCTGTCAAAGGATATTAAAGGGAGCGGTGTATCATCTAATGATCATCAAAAGACAAAGAAGTTTAAATAATCAAATTATGTAAATTATTTCATTAGTTATTGTTTCTCATGTGGTCAATTTGGACATAGATCTATTGACTATAGATGGAGACTTAGATTCTTATGTTATAACTATAACCAAAGAGGACACATTATAAGAGAGTGTAAGAAAATATCTATGATGAAAACTAGTCATGTTAATATGACATTTAGTCATGATACTAAAGAATGGATCAAGAAAGTAGACCCTATGGGTAAGGTGAAAGAGATGTAGGAATCTAGAGGAGAAGAATCTATGATAGCCTAAACTGCATTTCATACTCAGAATGAAGATTTGAAGTGGTACATAGAGAGTGGATCTTCAAGTCACATGACAAAAGATAAGATAAAATTTATCTTTTTGAATAAGAATTCCAAATAACACATCTACTAATATAGTTGGCAAAGGTGCTTTGAGCTTGGATAATGGGAAGACCATTACAAAAATATATTGTATGTATATGGATTGAAACACAACTTATTGAGTGTAATTAAAATGTGCACCCAAGGACATACCTTAAATTTTCATGACAAAGTATATGAAATAAGGAGATAAAAATTAGGGAGGTTGATTACCAAAGCTAAGTTAACTCAGAACAATCTATATGGATTGAATGAGATCACAAAAAATAAGTGTTTTATGATCAAGGTAGATGAAAGTTGGCTATGGAATACGAGGTTAGGTCATTTTAACTTTAAAAATATAGTCAAGATTAGCTCCAAGGGATTCATGAAGAATATGCCCAAATTTTTTAAACTTATATATACTCTTTGTAAGGCATGTCAACATCGTAACAAGACTAAGAGGATATTCAAGTGTAAATAATATTTTAGTACTAGAAGTTTAGAACTAATTCATATTGATATATGTGTTCCTACAAGGATTCAAATCATTCAATGTGATAACTACTTCCTGTTTCTTATACATGACTTCATAAGAATGACTTGGGTTGCATTTTTGAAATAGAATTCATAAGATCTAGGTAAGTTCAAAACACTCAAGGCTTTGGTTGTAAATGAGATGAATGTGAAGATCAAGTGTCTTAGGTCACACAAAGGAGGATAGTTTTAGTCAAATGCATTTGATGATTTTTTATGAGGTCAATGGAATAAGAAGATAATTCTCAGCTACTAGAACACCTCAATAGAATGGGGTGGTTGAAATAAAGAACACAATAGTTCATGAAATGACAAGGACCATGTTTAATGAGTCAATGTTGTTTGATGGATATTGGAGAGAAGTTATGGGTGTTATATTTTACACTTTGAACAAGGGACCAATTAAGATCAATGGTGATAATACTCCATATGAATTATGAAATGGCATACCTGCAAGTGTTGAATAATTTAAGGTATTTGGGAGTAAATTTTATAACAAGAAAGATGAAGAGGACTTAAGAAAGTTTGATTCAAGGTCTGATAAAAGGTATTTTATTAGCATATTCATCAATTAGTGTTGCCTATAAATGTTATAACAAAAGGTTATAAAATATAGTGGAGAGCATAAATTTGAAGGTAGATGAGACAAAAGAATCATATTCTAAGTCAAATATTGATGAAGGAGCAATAGAGATAGATGAGTATGAATAAAAAACTGAGGAGAGAAAGGAATCAAAAGTTCCTTCTAGGTAGATTCAGAAGGATCAACTTGAATCTCATATCATTAGAAATAAAAGTGCAGGTATACAAACAAGAAAAAGACTGGTGAGTGATGTCAATCAAGAGAATACTACCTTTCTATCCAAATTTAAACCTAAATTCTATGTAAAATAAAGTAAATATGGGTTTTAGATATATTCCATGAATGATGAGTTAAATCAAATTGATAAGAATGAGAATTGGGACTTATTACCTTGGCCTAAAGATAAAAATATCATTGGTACAAAATGGGTGTTCAAATACAAGTTGAATGAGAATGGTGAGTCACTAGAAATAAGGATAGACTAGTATGAAATGGATATGCTCATGTATAAGGAGTGGAATTTGAGTAAACCTTTTCTCCTATATCAAGGTTAGAGGCTATTAGGCTATTTATTGCCTATGTAAGTTTCAAAGGCTTCAAAATATATTGAATGGATATCAAGTCAACTTTCCTAAATGGGAACTTGGAAGAATAAGTTTACATTAATAAGACTGAGGGTCTCCTATTAACTTATAACAAGTATTATCTCTATATGTTTAATAAGTCCCTATATGGTATAAAATAATCTCCTAGAGCTTGGTATGCTAGACTAAACAAGTATGTTTTGGATCAAGATTTCAAGATAGGAGTTGTAGATAGTAACCTATATATCAAGACTAAAATGAACATAAATTGATAATGGTGGTGTAAGTTGATGACATAATATTTGGTGGAAATAATGAGAAAATTACCAAGGCATTTTCAAATGTGATGAAGACATAATTTGAAATTTTTATGCTTGGAAAACTATCCTTCTTTCTTGGACTGCAAATTAGTCAATCTCTAAAAGGTATGCTCATTTCACAAGTCAAGTATATAAAATATATGTTAAATAAATTTGAAATGGAAGTTTCAAGGTTATAATTACACCTATGGTTATGGGATGTAAGATAATCAAGGAGGATGAATCTTTAAGAATCAATCAGGGAAAATATAGATGAATGATTGGGAGTTTATTATATAATATTTCCTCTAGACCTAACATCATGTAAGAAATAGGTGTTGTGTGAATATTTAAATAATATCTAAATTAAATTCATCTATAATTAGTCAAGAGTATACTTAGGTATCTCAAGGTAACTATGGAGTATGGATTATGGTACCCAAGGAACAAGATGTTTGATGGAGTCTGTGTAGGGTGAAGACATGAGATTAGTTTGTAAGACCAATATTTATATTTAACCTTGTAATATATTTTGTTTAAATATGTTATAAATATTTTTAGTGATCATATAAACCAATTATAGGTTCATAAAAGTGTTTACATAGGTGTTCAAAGTCTTGGTTTCAATGATTGTGTTTTGGAGCACTCAGGTAGTTTTTTGTGTGTTAGTAAGAATGATGTTACTAAGTCATTGTGCATAGATTTGGGGAATTAAATACAAATTAATCTATTATATACATCCCATAGGTTCATTTTAATTTTTTTTCATAATAAACTCCTATTAAGGTGTGAAAAGTCAAAGGTTCCTGACTAAGTTTTGAAGACTGTTTATAGTTCTAAGTGAGCATATGAAAGTGATCAATTTGAGGTCTCTTTACTTATGTGGTGAAATATAATGGAATTTTTGGTTATATTTAGGTCATGGATGTTAAATAAATATGATATTTTAATGTGTTTATGTGCAAAATTTTAGAATATACTTCAGATATTTAAGGCAGACTTTTTGGTAGTGAGAAGGGTTGTTTGTTAGTAGACTTAATGGCATGGTTCAAGGAGTGAAATAAGATAAATGGCATTGGGTACCTAAGGTGATATTATCATGGTTTTAATTTAATCATGTGTGAAGTTTTTAATCCATTTTATGTGGCTGAAAATATTCTAAGATGTGTAAGGTGAAACATGTGCCTTGAGAAGGCCTAATTACATTAGGTCTCTATTAGGCCTAATTATGGTTTTAGTACTTATGAGTGCTAACCAACCTATGTAGTGGTTGTTTCAATTGTGAAAATTTTTATTTTGATATTTTCCAAGGGTAATCCAAGTATTTAAAAGCTTATGTCCAACCAAGGTGGGTGAGAGAAAGAGTCAAGTATAATAAGAAGGTCTAATAGACCTAATTTGACTAGTGAGAATATTAAGGGAATGATTGAATTAAATAGAGGTTTGGAAACTAGATAGAGGGATTGAATACCATAAGAGAGGTGTGGTGAATATGTAATGTAGATATAAAAAAAATTATATATATCATGAGTAATGTTATATGACCTATTTCTACCAAGAAAAGGGCTAGTTGAGTGAAGAGGCCTAATAGGTTATTTGAGAGAGATAAAAGAGTGTGAAGAGAAAAAGAAGGTGTTAATCATCAGTTGGGTAAGAAATAGGTGTCTAGAGGTGATCATAGTTTTTTTATGTATGAGTTAATGCTGAGTCACCTACGGGGTTAGTGCTTCCTTACAAGTTCATGTTTGCTAAAGACCTAGTTGAGTTGATGCTTGACTAGTGAGGGGTTGGTTCTCCTTGTGGGTTTGTGGCCTCATTAAATTTTAACTCATTACTTATAGGATTGTATTCCAAGATATGTGTCATTGTGTTTTATTAGCCATGAGGTTTTCCCACATATATATTATGTTCATGCGTTATGTCCCTACTTCATGCTCATATAAATGGTTGATTATGCATTGTTATATCTCTAGATTAGTTTGAATGATTAATGAATGACATATTTAATTGAAAAAAAAACATTTTAAAACTAATTCATCCCCAACTTTTTAATGTTTTTGATAATAACATTGGGCATGCAGATAGATGGGAATATGTATAGTTCATGCATTGAGGTAATGACTAAGGGTGATTAGATTACTATCCAATATTTTGGCAAATTCAGCATCTCCCTATGGATAAAATTGAGGAATTCCCTCCTTAATGGATTTAGGAAAGCTTGGAAGACTTGGTATATATTCCATGGATGAGGAAGATGTATGTGAATCAATTTGTTTCTTGGATTGTTTTCTAGTGAAAACCATATAGTGCTAAGTAAAAAAAAACACACAAATGTAGAGTAAGTAAAAAAAAATCCCTCTCTTTAGTGAAGATAAAACACACAATTTAATCAAATTTTCCTTTTTTCTTTTTCTTTTAAAAAACTATTCCTTTGAATATGATATGGTATTTATCTTAATAAAGGACCTAGGAAAAGGTATGATAAGGCTAGTTTTAGGTCTATTTAAGTCCGGTATCCTTGATATACCCAAAGGTACATGAGGCCTAGATCTATGTTAGATATGGTAAATGGATTGATATTAGGGTCTACCCCCTCGCTTCACAATCCCACAATGATAAGGGTTTTAAGATCTTACTTGATATACCATCAACCAATTATTTATACTTAGTTAAAACACTAATTCAAATTTCCCCTTGGTGATGAATTCCAAGTAGGTGCACCTAGGTAGGGTTTTTTTGTTAATTATTTTATATTTTCATGGATTGGTTATGTGTGAATGGGAAAAGTGACTGACTGTAAATTAACCCTCCTAATTATGCTATGTGTATTACTTAAGAAATCAAGCTGATGAATGTAGATCATTTTAGATTTGAAAAGAAAGCAATTTATTTTTATGAAAATAACAATGAATAATTTTCTAAAAATGCAAAGTAAAGTAAAAGAACTTAGAATGATAAATTAATAACTATGAGGCCTAAAAGGGTCCCACTAGGCATGCAAAATTGTTTAAGTAGTTTTTCTAATAATTTCCTTTATAAAATTAATTAACAAAAACAAAGATAAATACAAGGTTTAAAATGAGATAAGACATACCTATGTGATCAGTGGTACACCATTGATCAAGAAATTACAAGAGTTCTTTTTTGGCTAGGAAAGAATACCTGCACACATGTGATAAATTAGACAAAATATATTAATAAAGTAGTAGGGTGGGTTTCATGGTAAAATAATAGTTCTAAGAAGGTATAAGATTCCCTTTAAGAATGCCAACCCTCTTATTTTGGAAAATAATTTGAAAATAATGATAATGAAAATTACAAATTCTTATTGATAATTTAGATAAGATATGATTACAAGAATAAAAGATAACAGATAAATGAAAGATAAATAAAATATTAATGTATTATAAAGATGAGAATACATATTGAAGATAACAAATAATATATTAGAGTATGATTTTTTCCAAAAATCTATAGAATATGGATTAGATTTTACAAATAACATAAATTGATAGCGATCATTGACAATTCTATAAATATCTATAATGATTGTTAGAATCATGCATGATTCTATTTATATAATAATTGATTATTTTAAAATCATTAAAAATATAAAAATCATTAATGATTATGATAAAATGTACTAATAATGAAAATTATGAAATAAGAAAAGGATTCAATACGAGGAAAAGGATTTTAAACATAATAAAAGTAGTCTAATGTGCATACTATTATATATAATGCATCTAATATGATAAATAAATGAAACAACTATTGAGTAAATTTAAATTTTAGTCAAACTAGATCAACCCCTACATATTAAAACTTTTTTGAAGTTTCTCATATGTCTAATAGGGTCTCATGTATATCTAAACATATCATCTATCCTTGCTCTAACCTTGGTTTAAGCCTATCCTCCTTGTACTTATTGAGTCAACCAAATTCAACTCTAGTCAAACATGGTTAAAGGCTAAAATTATTTTATAAATATATTAATGTGGTCATTTAGATTTTTTAAGGTGTTCTTAAGTCATAAACGTGCCCCTTACCATGTTTCATATGCAAAAAATGCCTTTTAGTCATATTTTTGGCTTATTAAATGACTTGTATGAACTTTTAAAGGAAGAATATTTATCCCAAAGTAAGATTATATTGTGGAGGAGATCAAGACATGTAAATAATTAGTCAGAGGTAGTCAATAAGGAGTTTCATACATGAAAATAAGGAGATGTCCTTGAAAATAGGCCATTAATGGCACTTGTACAGACTTAGGAAGCTCATCTTTAGTAAAAATATGGGCCTAGTATTTATTCGACTCCTTAGGGTCTCTTCCATTCTTGGTGTGAAAATATTTCATTAGATAGATCATGTTTTGATTTTTCTCCTTTTTTATTGCCTTTTCAAGCCAAGAAGAGTCAATTTCAAATGCTTGGTACAGTCCATACAGGTGGCGTTGGGAGGAATCCTCTTGGGGGTTGAGAGGAGACTTATCAAATTCATTTTCATCGAAACAAGTTTAAATTTCATGTCTCCTAATTTATTAACCATTGCTAAGATGTTAGGAATATTTTTATGATTCTATATTCATGAGGGTTCCCTATTTGATCTTTTTTTAGAATGTTCTGCTTTGGTTTGATAGATTTGAGTGTTTCATGTGTTTCTCACGGCCTCTCCATAGGTTTATCCATCATCATATTAGCATGAGTGTTATCAAATGTTTAAGAAATCCTCTTATAGGCTTGTCCTTATTTTTTGATCACTCTCAGTACCTCATAACTCAAAATTTGCATTTACAAGACCCTTGTTGATGTTATAATGGCATATGGAAGGGTGAACATGCATTTAAACCTTTTTTGTTTTACTATAAATGTATTAAGATGTTATATGGAAGCATATAATTTCAATTTCAAGGGAATTTACATTTTGTTCATAGTAACTCACTACCCAAGCATCAAATTCCTACCTACAAGTGGTATTTATAGTAGCTTGAAGTATCATGTAGAGATTTCAAAGAACTTTAGGAAACCCCTTTGTTATCTTGATGTGGTGAAAGGAGTATAATAGACATTATTATAAAATTAATGTGCCAAATACAAATTGAAAACACCTCCAAGAGTGATGACTAAGACTTTTGGATTGTTTTCCCAAAAAACACCAAACAGAGGCCTAAAGGCTTTTTGTAAATATTATTCAACATATCTATTAAGTTTTCCAAACCATCTATATTGGTTAACCATGTTGCCTCTAGTTTAGATTAAAACTATGCCAAGTTTGAATGAGAATGGGTTAATGGAGGGTAGTGTTTGAGAGCCTCAAGATGGCTTCTAAACACATTGAATTCTTTTAATAAAATCTACAAGTTTTTAAGTCTAAGAGACTCCAAAGATCAAAAAGTGCAAATACAAAGGTCTATAGCCTACACTAGATATCTATTATATATGAAGAGCATGTCATGATGCCAAGGAGGACAAGGACAATGTGAAATGCAATTTTGAGATTCCATACTAGTCTACAGGCAACCTATAAGTCTCCTTTTTTGTATAATGGAGCACCTATAGTTGGAAATTTCACCTTGGAATAGAGATTGACATTTATAGGTGATTAATGACATAAATGGAATAGAAAATGAATGTAAAAGGTTTCAATATCACTTTATTAAGATTAGGTGAGATGGGATAGAGATGAGTCAGGGGACTAGACCCATAGAGACCTACATGTGTCCTTCATAAGGAAAATAAACACCTGCAACAATAAGTAAGCATTGACCTTAATGTGATGACAAATTGGTGTCTTAAGTATCCCAATAAGTGAATATCATCTCATATTTGTATATTGTAACATAAATATACTTAATTTATATCCACACATATCATGAAGGTGCTCAATGGAGGAAAGTAACACCTATAAGGCCAGCTAGGTATGGCATCTTAATCAAAATAGTGGGTGACCTATTTATGAGCTAATGTGCATGAGAAAGACCTAGTAAAGCATGAAATAGTTGTAAATAACCATGGAGATCATATTTATTATTGGAAACATTACTCTTAAATCCAAAATAGGCATAGACATGTACATGTAAGAGCCTTTCAAACAAGAAACACAATCATGTTTTACCCAATCTTGTGTTTTCAAGGGCATAAAGGGTGTTTAGGAGACTTGAGGGGTAGAAATGATGGATTAATATTATGATAACCTTAAATATTATAAATATGATCCCCATAAGTCATAATCAATATGAAATAACTTATACATACTCCTTAATCCTTGAAATACACCTATAACAGTCCTTATGTAGTGTTGAGCATGGTTGAAGGTCAAAGTAAGAGGTGAACTTGTTTAAGGGATAGAATATGGAGAAACCTATATAAATAACATGGATTTTTTTTTTACCATTTGATCATTAAATAAAAGGAGAAGAAATTAAAGGTAGGGGAATAAATGATGAAAACTCAATCAATTTGCTAAAAGCTCCCCATAGTCTGCCTTCAAAAAGCTAGTTTTAGAATTTTAGAGAGATATATCACCAAATGATTGAATAAAGATATAATATTTTTTGGAAAGAACCATGTTAAATTTTATAATCCTAAAAAAATTTGGTTTTTCTAATCAAATAGGGGAAGTACCCCTATTTTGTCTCAGATAAAGGGTACTTTCTCCTTGCACAAAACCTACAACTTTGGAATATAAGCAAGGATAGTGGACTAGAAGACATATAAACCTTAAAAAAATGTTTTAAGAGTTTTATAACATCCATACCAACATGGGAAACAAACCTATAAGGTTTTAAACTAAACATGGTAGTTTAGGCAATAAGGGTTACAGTCATGACACACTAGACCTAATATGAGGCCTAATGCCTAGAAGCAGTCCTATAACCTTTTGGATTGAATAAACATTAATACCTATTGGATCAAATTATTGGATCATATAAATAGGTTTATAATAATTTAATTTTTATATAGGTTCACTAAGAAGCCATTTCTTTGTTTGAAGGCACCTAGACCATGCAAAATGCTTAGAAATGACTCAAATGACCAATTTAGAATGCTTGTATTTCCCATGATGATTTTAGTGGAGAGTAAAGGAATTTTGGGATGTTATAGAGGGTCCTAAATAATCCCTTCGTTAAATTATTTTAAGACTTTAATGTGTGTTCTCTATGAAAAATGCTAAGACCAAAAACTACTTGAAAACCCTCACAAACCCTATCTAAGGACTCAATGGAAAAGATATTGAAAATGGAACATCAAAATTAAACAATTTGACTATGGAGCTGATTTGGAATTACATATGACTCTTTATGGATTCTCCCCATGTGACTAAGCTATACTATACTTGTACAGAGGAGGTACAATAGGGATTATTTTGATAGATTTGTGTGTTTTGTAGGTATAAAGAAACTTCAAAGGATGAAACCAATTTAATGAGATATATTGGGACTTGAAATAATTCATTGTTTCCATATATGGAGCTATATAAAATCCTAAGTGTGTTTTCTACCTTCTTCATCTTAGCTGGTCACAATGAACAAGTAGTAAACACTTAGTGAAAATGGTGAAACTCTAATTGGGAAGCCTTTTAAGTCTTGATTCAAGAATATATTCACTTATACACTATTAAAATGTCTCATTACTCATTTTCATGGATGATATTGTATAATATGAATCATTTTGTGTGCCAAGTGTGAAAGGTGCATGAGAGAGAGCCATTTATAACTATTAGAGATAATTGGTCATGAATAGAAAGGGATGAATTGTTTTAGACCATTTAAAGGAATATAGAGGATTTTAAATAACCCCTACCATTTAAATAAATCATCCCACCTGCTCATATTCAATATTGAGGTAGTTTAGTAAACGCAAATCATAAGGATAATTTCATACGCAAGTAAAAAAGTATTTATGCCACATATGGAGGAGTTAGACAAGTTTGAGGGAAATTTTTCCTTATTTTACTTGTAATACCTATCTCTTTCTTGATTTAATGATATTTTAACTCATTATCCTTACTGGATAAGTGTATTAATGACTCTTGATCTTCATCTTCTCTCTCTTCTCTCACAATTCCTATATACTCTAGCCTTTTTGGTTGTTGTATAGATCTCTCCATTTGAGTATGGAAAATCCCTAATAATTTTTTTCCTTTAACTAATTAATAATGTTGTTTTACCTCATTCATGACTTCATGAAGTTCATGTTATGGTTTTTGGTCTTGTACAATTATATTTTACTTTTTCTGACATGTTATCCTTCCTAGTGCCTTGTGTAGTTTGAAAGCTCTCTTTTATAGTTCAGTAAGAAGTGTCTAATATGGATTGTAGGTATATTTATTAGATTATTCATTAGTTTTTATATAAGGCCTATTTTCTATGTCCTCATAGACTAAGCTCTCTCTAAGACCCTGTGATTGAAACATTGATGTAAAAGAGGAGTGTTTAATTAGATGAAGTGTATTTGTGGGATTTTCTTAGGTTCAAAGTTCATTGTATGTGGTGTGATTAGACCATATATTTTGTGTATCACCTCCCCTATATTATATTTATTTATTATTTATAATTCTCCCTTTTCACCCCATAAAATTTTGTATTAGGTTTGATCTATAGTGGTACATCAAGAGAACTAGCCTTAATCTAGAGATCCACCTCAAATTTGGGTCACACACAACCCTAAGGTGGTTCTATTATGAAAATTGAATGAGGAGAGACTTATCCTCTCTTTTATGGGTTCATGTTAAATTGAAAATAGTTTTTATCATGCCCATTTGGGTTGAATAGTCCATTCCTTAAGGAGTTTTGGTGTCCTCTTCAAGATACTAGCCTTTGGAGGTAATTTCACTAAGCACCAATGGAAAATCAAAGTAAAAATATACTAGTTAATTATTCCAAGTAATATAATTTAAGTTGTTATCTTATTCTATACATTTCTCATAAATGATTCATGGATAATTTTGATGTTGACTTTGTCTTAACATAAGTTGGTGAGACATATCCATCTTTGTCTATCCCATATCCATATGAACAAGTCCTTGGTCAGTCTTATCAATCTCAATATGACCATATTTATCCCTAATATTATTGTAATTAGTCATTTAATTAACCCTTCCAACCTTATGTTTCACCTAGTTCACCTACTTCCTCTCTGAGTCAATCCATTACATGTTTTAAAAGGACTCTCATTGGCTATAAAGACTATATGCTAAAATTTGATACTAGAAATAGTTAATGTCAATTTATCCCTAGCTATTATGATAGGAGTATGAGGGATGATTTAGAACTAGTCAAGAGATAATGGATTATCATTGAGAAAGCTAATTGGCAAGGTCTTACTGGAGAAATGCTTGATGTTTGTGGTCTAATTTTCCACACAGAATAAAGGTTGAAAGCTCATGAACCAGCTCAATATTGGAATATCTAATACACCCCACATCATCCTTCAAGTGTGTCATTTATGACTTTTCAAAATACTAATCCAATCATGATTTAAAATTCCCGAAGTACTTCATGCATTCCAAAAAGTTTCCCTTCTTGGATGTTCATCCAAGAGAGCAGCCAAAGGAAGGAGGACACCATTGTTGAGAAAGTTGATCCATCTCAAAACATTATTTGAGAAGATTTTGAGAGAATAAAGTTGATTTTGGAGGCCTATATTGTCAAAGAGATTGAATTATCAAACCAACATTTGACACAATCCATCATGGTAGTAGAAAATGAGGTTTCTAAGCCTACTTTCTTGGATGGGAGATAGTATGCTAAGCCTTATGAAACCCCAATTTTCCTAAGCCTATAATTTACCCCTCAATTTTTATTTCATCCTCATGAAGAATCCTCTAATCCTAGCTTCCAAAGATGGAAAGAGGTAGTGGCATCTCGTGGAAAGAAGGGAAAAAATGTCTAAGTGGAAAAGTTGGAAGTTAAGAGAAATTTAAACCTATTCAACTCCCTTTCAACCCTCCTAAAGAAGATTTTTTACCTTCATCTCAACCTTATTTAAATTCCTTTCCTAATGAAGATCCTATATACCCCTAAGAGAAGTTATTTTAAGAAAAACCTTGCCAAAAGAATTGAGGTGTTAGAATTGAAAATGTAGGAACTCTCATATATCCAAGGGAAGCTTAAATCCAATAATGTTATTGAACCCATATTTCCATCTCCTCTAGCTAATATATTCTACACTTCTAATGGTCAGGATTGCATTGCTACTTAGAAGCCTTATTTGGCTAAAGTTCTAGATTTTGAGATGCCTAGTATTAGCACCACTAAGAGGGATAATGAGATGGAGATTTTAGA
Organism: Torreya grandis; assembly: GCA_037957365.1. Lineage (NCBI taxonomy): Eukaryota > Viridiplantae > Streptophyta > Pinopsida > Cupressales > Taxaceae > Torreya > Torreya grandis. The sequence continues at coordinate 725,252 of JARHVA010001761.1, forward strand.
TTGGATTGATGATGAGGAAGAGCTGACTCATTTTAAAGAAACATCAGATTGTGATGATAGGGAAGAGGACCTTACTTGTGTTGAAGAAAGAGATTTGGAATAAGTTCTTTCGGTTTTGAAAGAATAATAAGAAGTTTCTTTTATTTTTCCATTTCATGATGATAATAAAAAATAGGATGATGACTTATGGCTGAGATTTGAAGACATTTGTAATGAATTTGAAGGTTTCATGGGGCTTACAATTCCTTTGGAGCTGACTACAAGACATGGTAATCAAGATGATGTTTTTTAAGAAGAAGACATGTGGCACACATATATGCAAATGTTCAAACAATATGAAGATATTGAGAAGGCAAGACTTCTAAGAAAATAATCCCAAGATGTTGAGGAATAAATAGGTGTTGAGAGGTATCATCATCAAGAGAGTTTAAATCATGGTGGAGTAATCCATGATGACTGTGATTCTTTTGAAGATGGTTTGAATTTATATTATATAATCTCATGTGAAGATACTCCTACAAACATGAAGAAAGAGTTGGAACAAGAAACACTCTTAGAATGCTATGATACAAGACTTCTTGAAGGGTTTGAGGAGGTGGTAACAAAAGAAAAAGATAATGAAACCTTTCAAGAAGACATAGACTTCCAAGAGGATATTCCATTCATGAGAATGAAAAATACCATGATGAGATAAAGGGAAAATGGTATGAGGCATATTTCTATGGTCAAGAAGAGTTCATTTACCTTAGAAACTTGTTTGAGATGACTCCATCACAAGACATGCCAAGCCAAAGAGAAAGAAAGGAGGATGAGCCATCTATCACTACATACAAAAGGAAGCATGCTTGGTACCCTCATTCATATCATGAAGAAGGATATTAAAAGTACTTTCATTTTGATCTAGGAAGGGAGGTATGTTTGGTTAGATATACATAATTAGTTTGCTTTCTATTGTGTCTTATGTTCCCTAAGAGATTAGTAGCATAAGTGTGCCTTTGCTTTTTGTGTTTATTTGGTATTAGTGTGTGTTTTTCCTTCATTTGTGTGTTTGAGGTCAATTAGATATCTTGTTATTAAAGTCAAGGTTTGATCCTACTATAATTAGAGTTCTTTTGATTACCTTGCCTAATGGATGTGATAAGCCCACTAGTCCTTAACATAGGCAAGCATGTTACCCCTAAGAATTGCTAAAAGTGTTAACCAATATCAAATTTTAGTCTAATTTTATCAACCCATACATATTGAAACTTTTTAAAAGGTTCTCATATGTATAATAGGGTCTCATGTGTGTCTAAAAATATCACCTATCCTTGCTCTAACCTTGGTTTAAGCCTATCCTCCTTGTACTTGTCTAGTCAACCAAAGTCAACTCTAGTCAAACATGGTCAAAGTCTCAAATTATTTTATAAATTTCCTAATGTGGTCATTTAGATGTTTTAAGGTGTTCTTAAGTCACAAAATTGGACCTTACCATGTTTCATATGCAAAAGATGCCTTTTACTCATATTTTTGGCTCATTAAATGACTTGTACGAACTTTCCCAGGAACCATATTTGTCACCAAGAAATATTATAATGTGGAGAAGGTTATAACATGTTAGTAATTATTCATAATTAGTCAAGAAGTAGTTTCATCTATGAAAATATGGAGATATCCTTGAAAATAAGCCATTAATGGCACTTGTCCAGACTTGGGAAGTTCATCTTCAACTAAAAATGTGGGCCTAGTGTCTCTTCAACTCCCTAAGGTCTTATACATGCCTAGTTTGTAGATATTTCATTATATATATAATTTTTTGATTAAGCTCCTTCTTTCTTTCCTTTGTAAGCCAAGAAGAGTCAATTTCAAATGCTTGGTATAGTTTGTAGTAGGTGGAGTTGGGAGGAATTATCTTGAAGGTTTAAAGGAGTCTGAGTCAACTTCATTTTAATGTAAACAAGTTTGATTTTCATTTATCATCCTTTATGAACCATTTATAAGATGCTAGGTAGCTTTTTATGATTCTACATTCATGAGGGGTCTATGTTTGAGCTTGTTTTAGAATATTTTTCTTTGGTTTGATAGGTTTGAGTGTTTCATGTGTTTCGTAAGGCATCTTCATAGGTTTCTCCATCATCATATTAGCATGAGTGTCATCAAATGCTTAATAAATCCTCTTCTAGGCTTGTCCTTATTTGCTGATCACTCTCATTGCCTCATAAGTTAGAATTTACATCTACAAGACCCTTGTTAACATCATAATGGTGTGTGTAAAGGTGAATGTGTATTTAAACCTTTTTAGTTTTGATATAAATGTATTATGATGTTAAATGGAAGCATACAAGTTCAATTTCAAGGGAATTTCCATGTTGTTCATACCAACTCACTACCTAGGAATCAAATTCCCACCTATAGGTGGTGTCAATAGTAGATTATAGTATCATGTAGAGAGTTTGATAACTTTAGGAAAAAAAAATGTTGTCTTGATATGGTGAAAGTATTATAGTATAATTTATTATAAAATCAATTTTCCAAATTAAAATTGGAAGCACCTGCAAGAGTGATGACTGAGACTTTGGGACTGTCTACCCAAAAAACACCAAATAAAAGATAGGTTTTTTGTAAATTGTATTCAACATACCTATTAAGTTTTAAAAACCATATAGATTAGTTAATCATGTTTCCTATAGTTTATACTAACACTATTACAAGTTTGAAAGAGAAATGGTTGATGGAAGGTAGTGTTTGAGGGCCTCAAGATGGTTTCTAAACACACTAAATTCTTTTAATAAAATCTACAAGTTTCCAAGTCTAGGAGTCTCCTAAGATGAAAAAGTCTAACTATAAAGGTCTAGATCCTACACTCATGGGTGAAGGGCATACAATAATTCAAAGGAAGACAAGGAAATTTTGAAATGCAATTTTGAGATTCCATTCTAGTTTACAAGTAACCTATAGGTTTCCATTTCAGTACAATGAAGCACCTATAGTTAGAGATTTCACCTTGGAATAGAGCTTAACATTTATAGGTGATTAATGACATGAATGGGATAAAAAATGGATGTAAAATGTTTCAAGATCACTTTCATAAGCTTAGGGGAGATTAGATAGAGATGAGTCAGGGGTCTAGACCCATAGAGACCTGTAAGTGTATTTCACAAGGAAAATAAACACCTACAACAACAAACAAATAGTGACCTTAATGTGATGATAAATTGGTATCTTAAGTTTCTAAATAAGTGAATATCAGCTCATATTTATATAATGTAAATAAAAATACTTAATATACATCCACACATATCATGAATGTGCTCAGTGGAGGAAAATGGCACCTCCATGGCCCAGTTAAGTATGGTGTCTCAGTCAAAACTGTGGGTTACCAATTTATGAGATAATGTGCACGAGAAGGACCTAATATAGCATGAAAAATTTGTAAAAAGGTGTAAATAAACTTTTATTTTATATTTATGATTGGAATTATTACTCTTTAATCCAAACTAGGAATAGACACCTACAATTAGGAGCCTTTCAAACAAGAAACATAGTCATGTTGAACCTAGTCTTATGTATTCAAGGGCATAAAGGGTGTTTGGGATACTTGAAGGGTTATAATGATGGATTAAGATTATTAGAACATTAAATATGGTAAATATGACCCAAATAATTCATTATAAATGTGAAATAACATATAAATACCCATTAAACCTTAAAATACACTTATAATAGTCCTTGTGTAGTGTTGAGCATGGTTGAAGGTCAAAGTAAGAGGGGAACTTGTTTAAGGGATATAATATGGATCCACATATATAAATACCATGGAAGTTTTTCGTACCTTTATATAATTAAATAAATTGATAATCAATCAAAATAAGGGGCCTAAATGATTAAAAATTGATCAATTTGCTAGAATAGCCCACAGTCTACATTCAAAAAGCTAGTTTTAGAATTTGAGAGAGATGGATGGTCAACTAATGTAATTATGGGATAATATTTTTTGGAGATAACCATGGTAAATTTTATAATCCTATATAATGATTTGTTTTTATAATAAAATAGGGGAAGTATGCCTATTTTGTCTCAAACAGGGGGTACTTTCCCCTTGCATAAAACCTATAACTTTAGAATAGAAGCAAAGATAGTAGACTAGAAGCCATGGAAACATTATAGGAATGTTTGAAGAGTTGTAAAATATAAATACCAACATGGTAAACCAGCATATATGTTTTTAAAATAAATAGGGTAATGTGATAAATAAGGGTTTCAGTCATAACACACTAGACCTAATATGAGTCCTAATGCCTAGAAGCAGTCCTATCAAATTTTAGAATGAATATAAATTGATACATATGGATAAAATTATTAGATAATATACAGAGGTTTTTTATCCTTTTATTTATATATCTGTTTACTAAGAATCCATTTACTGACTTGAAGGCACTCAGACCATGCAAAATGCTTAAAAATGACTCAAATGACCAATTTGGAATGCTTGTGTTTCCCATGATGCTTTGAATGGAGATTCAAGTAATTTAGGGATGTTATAGATGGGCCAAAGAATATCCCTATGAAATTGTTTTAGGAATTCAACATGTATTCTCTATGAACAAATGCCTAGACCTGAAACTACATGAAAACCCTCACAAACCCTCTCTAAAGACCAAATGGAGAAGATATTGAAAATGGAACATCAAAATGACATAATTTGATTAGGGATATGATTTGGAGTTGAAAATGACTCTTCAAGGTGTCTCTCCATGTTATTAATTTATACTATACTTATACATAGGAGGTACAACAAGGTTTATTTTGATAGATTTATGTGTATTGTAGGTATAGAGAAACTTTAAATGATGAAAAAACTTTTAGGAAAGAGATTTGGAATTATTATAAGTCCTCATGTCCATATATGGAGATATATAAACTCATAAGTGTGCATGAGACCTTCTATTGGAAATATTGTCAATGATGTCAAAGTTCTGGCATTGGTGATAAAGGCCCCATTGCATTTAATGATATTTTTAATATTCATATCTTGGCTAATGTGTGTTAATGTTTATTTAATATTATTGAATATATTTTTCATTACATATAAGTAAAAATATGGCCCATGGAGAAGTCAAAGAGTCATGGGGTAAAGACAAAAGAGGAATGGGATGCATTTTCTCATGAAGAGTCATCTTGAGTAATTCCAAGAGTCACCATGTGAAGACAAAACAAGGTATGGTGTATTTTTACATGAAGGGACACTTTGAGTAATATTAAAAGTCACCAAGATAAAGATAAAAGAGGAAAGGATGTATTTGATTATGAAGGGTCACCATATGACTTTTTCAAATGCAAGGATATAAAGGGTCATGTAAGTTTGGTGCCATTTTCCATGAGGATTGAAGCGTCAAAATGGTGAATGCCAAAGGTCAGTTGAAAAGATGTAAATAAAGGCTTGCTAAGCCATTTGTAATATGCAAGAGAGTGCATGGTTTGTATTTGTTTTTGAAGAGAGAAATTAAGGAGATATTTTAGAGTTCTATCATTTGTTGAGTAAGCAACATTGAGAGATAGTTGTGTTTTATACACAAGAGGGGTTGGTACTCCTATGGGTTGGTGTTCACAAATAGTTATTATGTTGGTTCATGGAAAAGGGGTTGGTGCACCTTAAATTTGGTACTTGTGGACTTTGTAATTTGAGTTTGTTCTCATTCATATACTTGAGATTGTTCTCCATGGTTTTTCCCACTTTGGGTTTCCACATAAAAATTTAGTCTCTCTCTCTCTCTCTCTCTCTCTCTCTCTCTCTCTCTCTCTCTCTCTCTCTCTCTCTCTCTCTCTCTCTCTCGTGTGGTGCATATTATTGTTTCAATTTTATTGCATATATTGAATGTGTGATTAATTGGTTAAATAAAAGTAATTTGATTAAGTAAAAGGATATTTAATATATTGATTCAACCCCCCTCTTAGTATATTCCATGCTTAATAGTTGGTATCAGAGTAGGTTCCTTTTGAAAATGTTTTACAGCTTGAAGGTAGATCGAGAAAGCATGATGGTTGGATCACATGAAGTTTTTTATACAAATAATTCACCTTTGTTTTATGGGATAAATTATGATTTTTAGAGCATAAGGATGAAGACTTGTTTTATGGCCCTTGGATTCAACTTTTGGCAAGCAGTGGTTGAGGAATATGAAGAGCCACAAACACTTGTAACTACTCCAGCATAAAAGAAGGCAAGTGAAAATAATAATAAATCTTTAAATGCTATTTTATATGGTTTATGTGAATAAAAATTTGTCAAATTTATGAAATGTAAATCTACAAATGAAACTTGGAGAAAAATTAAGAATATTTACAAAGGTGATGGAAAGGTTCAACAAGCTAAGCTTTAGACTTTTAGAAGATAGTTTGAGAGTTTGAAGATGGAAGAGGAAGAAAATATAGCAAGTTATCTTTTTTAGGTTGATCAAATAGTTAATAAGATTCAAGATCTTGGAGAAAATATATAAGAATCAATTGTGGTTAAAAAAGTTTTGAGATCTCTACCATTGAGATATGATGCAAAAGTTTTAGCAATTAAAGAGATGAAGAATTCAGCCAAACTAAATATGGATGAGATACATGGTATTCTTACGACATATGAGATGTAGACTGAATAAGAAAAACCCTCAAAGAGAGAAGCTAATTTCAAAACATCAAAGAAAGAGAAGGCTAAGATTCAAGAATCAAGTGATAGTTCTACTGATGATGAAGATGACAACAGATCTATATTCATTCACAAGCCAAAAAAGGGCACAGGTAAATATCAAGGAAAATTAACTTTTAAATGTTTTAATTGTAGAAAGATTAGACATTTTGTATTTAAGTGCCCAAATAAGGGTAATGGTAACAATGAAGAAGGAAAGCCTACATACAAGAAGAATTTCAAAGGAAAATTCAAGAATGGATTCAAGAAGAAGATTTGTATTCTAAAGATCCTAGCTCAATCAAAGATAGTGGAGTCAATGATTCAAAAGAAGAAGCAATTCTATTCATGGCCATACATGAAGATGCCTCTACAAGCAAAAGTATAGATGATCAATAAGAAGAATAGGATGAAGCCAAATTAAATCTAGAAGGATAAGTCATTTTTTCCTTATAAGAGTTAAAATCTCTTGAGAATAAGAATCAAAGATTAAAGCTCCAGATCTAGAAAAATGAAAAGGCGTCAAAGGAAACAATTGAAGATCTACAAGCACACTTTGAAGAAGCCAAGAAGAATGAAAAATATCTAACAAAATAGTTGTAAAAAGTAAGTAAAGAATGTGAAAGGTATGTTATTGAAATTACTTCTTTAAAAATAGATCTTGAGAAAAAAAAAAGCAATCAATGATAGAGAAACCAATGATTCAAAATTTGAGAATAACACTAACATGTTAAATAAGATATTATAAATTGAAATATCAATGTCAAATAAGATAGTTATCAAATTTTAAAAAGAGAAAGGGGAGGCCACTATTTTCATAGACAAAGAAAAAGGAAAGAGCTATGTTGAAGCTCTTATAAAAGAAGAAATAAAAAGGGAAGAAGTTAAGAATACAAAGGTCATCTCAAACAAAGAAGGCTAGAAGGAATAGAGCTACAAAAGGTAATTAGGTTGTAGATACATAAACAAGTCCTATTTTTATGGTTACTATTTTTATTGTAATGGATATGGGCATAAGAAAATAGAATGTCAAAAAATGGCTAATAATTTTAGAAATAAGGAGAAAGAAAGTCATGTTGATTCAAGCTGAAGCCACAACTCTTTTTCTCCTCTATTGGGCTTTAATGAAGAGGCCATAATATGTTACAAGTAAAAAAACTTCAGACATATAGACTAGTACTGTAGAAGATTGTTTAAGTCAGTTCCTTGTTGAAAGGCTTCATTCATTAAGAAGAAAGTTTATATAGGTTCATGGTAGAAGAAACAACCTAAAAAATCTATGTTGATACAGACAACATTACATGCAAGAAATGAAGAAAATCCATGGTTCATTGATAGTGGATGTTTGAGGCACATTACAAGAGATAAAATCAAGTTCATAACCTTGAAGAAGATCAATGGTGGCATAATGAAATTGAGAGATAATACTACTACCAAAATTGTTGAAAAAGGTACACTAAGTTTGGATAATGGTATAACTAAAAATGAAAATGTTTTGTATGTAGAAGGTCTTAACAATAATATTTTGAGTGTAATTCAAATGTGTGATTAGGGTCACATAGTAAATTTTTATGCATAAGGTTTTAAAATTAGGAGAAAAGATTCAGATGTGTTAGTTTTAGATGCTTAGACAATAGGCAATAATTTGTATACGTTATTAGACATCAAATCTCAAAGATGTTATTTGAGTCAAATTAAAGAAAGTTGTCTATGGCATAGGAGAATGGGACACATAAATTTTGAAAATATTGTCAACATCAGCAAAAATCAAGCATTCAAAAATCTTCCAAAGATTACAAAGCCATCTGACATGCTTTATGAACCTTGTTAGCATGGGACGTAGTACAAAAGGTGGTTTAAAACAAAAGAGTACTTGACCACTTAGATGCTAGATATTTTTCACACTGATTTGTGTGGACCTATAAGAACTCAAATTACTCAAGGTGATAAATATTTCATGTTGTTTATTGATGATTTTTCATGTATGACTTGGGTAATGTTTTCAAATAAAAAATTAGAAGCTTTCAAATATTTCAAAGCATTCAAAGCATTAGTTGAGAATAAAACCAATTTGAAGATTAAGTATCTAAGATCATATCAAGGAGGATAATTCATGTCAGATATTATTATTGAGTTTTGTGAAGACAATGTAATAAAGAGACATTATTCACCAGTTAGAACTCCACAACAAAATGAAGTAGTTGAACAAAGAAATAGAATAGTTTAGGAGATGGTTAGGACAATGCTAAATGAATCCAAAATACCATATAAATATTGGAGAGAGGTAGTTGTTATAATAGTGCACATTCAAAATAGATAATTACTGAGAGTCAATAATGATAAGACTCTTTATGAGCTATGGAAAGACAAACTAGAAACAATTGATTATTTTAGAGTTGTTGGTAGCAGATGCTTCATAAAGAGAACCAATGAAAACTTGATAAGTTTGAATCCAGAGTAGATGAAGGTATATTTATTGGTTATTATTAAAAATTAATCTTATAAATGTTATAACAAAAGAACCATGAAATTTTTTGAAAGTGAAAGTGTCAATATAGAAGAAGATGGAACACAAAGAATAAGTGATCTAGTAGACATTCTTGAAATCATTGAAGAGGAAGATTTTGAAGAATTAAATGAAGATGAGAAGGAGAAAAAGGACACCAAAACTCCATCCAAATATGTTTATAGAAATCATAATGAAAGTGACATCATTAGGGACATAAATGAAGGAATTCACACTAGAAGAATGATGGTAAGTGAATCTGAGCAAGTTAATTTTTCTTTGTTATCTAAAATTCAGCTTAAAACGTTTTTAGAAGCTAGACATGATAAGCATTGGGTTAAGGTAATGGATGAAGAATTAAATTAGATAGAAAAGAATGATACTTGGGAATTAATGCTTAGATCAAAAGATCACAATGTGATAGGAATAAAATGGGTTTACATAAATAAGTTGAATGAAAATGGAGAAGTGACCACGAATAAAGCAAGATTAGTATGTAAAGGATATGCTCAGATTAAGGGAATAGATTTTAAAGAAACTTTTTCACTAGTATCAAGGCTAGAGGCTATTATAATTTTCCTTGCATGTGCAGTGTTTAAATATTTCAAAGTGGTTTAGATGGATGTCAAATCTACCTTCTTAAATGGGAATCTAGAAGAAGAGGTTTGCATTAAGCAACCTGAGGGATTTATTCTATCAAATATTAGTAGCCATGTATGTAGATTTAAGAAAGCACTGTATGGACTTAAATAAGCTCCCAGAGTTTGGTATGTAAGCCTTGATAAGTACCTATAGGATCAAGGTTTCAAGAGAGGATTTATTGATAGTAATCTCTACATCAAAACATAAGGTGAGAATCAATTGATTATTGTGGTATATGTTGATGACATCATTATTGGAAGAAACATTAAAAAGATGAGAAAAGAATTTTTTGATAATATGAAAAAATAATTTGAGATGTCTATGCTTAGATAATTGTCATTTTTCTTAGGGTTGCAAATATTTTAGTCAAAAAAAGGAATTTTCATATCTCAAAGTAAATATACTAAGGAAATGTTGAAGAAATTTGGTTTTGAGGATTGTGCACTAGTTGGCTCACCAATGAGTACAACAAATAAGGTGAGAAAGGATGAATATTCACTTGTTGTAGATCAATATTTGTATATATCTATGATTGGAAGTATTTTATATTTGATAGCATTGAGGCCATACATTATGCATGCATTATGTATGGTTGCAAGATATTAGTTAGCTCCAAAATATAGTCATGTTAAATTAGTGAAAAGAATATTTCGATATATCAAGGGGACATTTAATTATGGATTTTGGTATCCCACATGTAGAGATTTCACTTTGGTTGCTTATAGAGATTAAAATTGGGTAGGTTTCTTGGATTATATAAAGAGTACAAGTGGATGAGCTTTCTTCCTTGGTGATAACTTAGTATCATGGCTAAGAAAAAAACATAATTCAGCATCTCTTTCTACAACTAAAGCAGAATATATTACAATGATATTATGTTGTACTCAAGTGATTTGGATGAAGCAAAATTTGGAAGATATCAAGGTAATATATGATGAACCTATTTTTATTTTTGGTGAAAACACAAGTGTTATTAATATTTTGAAGAATATAGTTAGGCATTCAAGAATAAAACATATTCACATCAGATATCACTTCTTGAGAGAGTAGGTTGTATATTAATAGGTTAAAATGTAATATATTAGTACTATAGAGTAGATTGTATATATTTTCACAAAGGCACTACCAAAAGACACATTTAAGTATCTCTATGAGAAGTTGGGAGTAATTTAATTTACTTCCTGCCATTGAGGATCAACATTAGTTAAGGGGGAGCTAAGTGTTAGCTCCAAGATAAGCCCTTAGCCATTGATGTTAAAGGGGAATAAGTATATATATAGGTATAGTACAGGTGAAAATAAGGTATAGAATAGGTACAGGTAATAGGTATAGAGTGCTACAATAAGGGGGAGTTATTGTATGTTTTTTAGATGGCAGTATGTACAAGTTTCAAGATGTGGTAGTTTTAGTTTGAGTTTGCCATCAATGACAAAGGGGGAAATTTTTGGAAATATTGTCATTGACATCAAAGGCATATCATTGGTGATAAAGGCCCCATTACATTTATTGATGTTTTTAATATTCATAACTTGGCTAATGTGTATTAATATTTATTTAATATTAATGAATGTATTTTTGGTTGCATATAAGTCAAAAGAGGGGCCATGGAGAAGTCAAAGAGTCATGGGGTAAAGACAAAAGAGGAATGGGATGCATTTTCTCATGAAGAGTCATCTTAAGGAACTCCAAGAGTCACCATGTGAAGACAAAAGAGGGTATGGCATATTTTCATATGAAGGGACACTTTGAGGAATATGAAAAGTCACCAAGATAAAGATAAAAGAGTAAAGTATGTATTTTCTTATGAAGGGTCACCATATGAATTTTTAAATGCAAGGATATTAAGGGTCATGTAAGTTTGACACCATTTTCCATGAGTATTGAAGGGTCACAAAGGTTGAATGCCAAAGGTCATTTAGAAATTTATAAATAAAGGCTTGAGAAGCCATTTGTAATATGAAAGAGAGTGCATGTTTTTTATTTGATTTTGAAGAGAGAAATGCAAGAGATATTGTAGAGCTATATCATTTTTTGAGTAAGCAACATTGAGAGATAGTTGTGTTTTGTACACAAAATGGGTTGTTGCTCTTATGGGTTGGTGCTCACAAATAGTTGTTGTGTTGCTTCACAGAGAAGAGGTTGGTGATATTAAAAGTTGGTACTTGAAAAATTTGTAATTTTATTTGGTGCTCAGTTAATATACTTGAGATTGTTCTCTATGGTTTTTCCCACTTTGGGTTTTCATGTGAAATTCTAGTCTCTCTCTCTCTCTCTCTCTCTCTCTCTCTCTCTCTCTCTCTCTCGTGTGGTGCATTTATTATTTCAATTTTATTGTATATATTCAATGTGTAGTTAAGTTGTTAAAGAAAAGGAATTTGATTAAGTAAAAATATATATAATATATTGATTCACCTGCCTCTCAGTATATTTCATGCTTAACACCTTCTTCATCTTAGCCAGCATAGTGAATAGGTAGTGAAGACTTAGTGAAAATGGTAAAACTCTAATTAGGAAGCCTTTTATGGCTTGATTCATGAATTTGATGACTTAGAAACTCTTGAAAAGTGTCGCTCCTCCTTGTGCATAGATTATATAAGAGATGATTACTCATGGATATAAAGAGATGAATGGTTTTATACCATTCCAATGCATGTAGAGGATTGTTATTAACCATTTCCCTTTAGATCAATCATAAAAATTGACCTTATTCTATGATGAGGTATTTTAGTGAAGGAAAATCATAAGGATAGTTTCATATTCAAGCAAAAAAGTATATATGCCACATATGGAGGAGTTATACAAGGTTGAGGGACATTTGTCCTTATTTTCCTTATATAACATATCCTATTATTTATTACATGATATTTTAACTCATTATCCTTCCTTGAAAAGTTTTATAGTGACTATTAAGCTTCACATTATCTCTCTTCTCTCATAATTCCTATATACTTTAGCCTTTTTAGCTATTATACAAACCTCTCCACCTGAGTATGGTGAAGCCCTACTCAAATTTTTACTTTAAATAATTAAGAATGTTGTTTTACCTCATTCATGACTTCATAAAGGGCATGATATGGTTTTTGGTATTGTACAAGTGTATTTTTATTACCTTGACATGTTATCCTTCTTAGTGCCTTGTGTATTTTGAAATCTCTCTTTTGAAAGTCATCAAGAAGTGTCTAATGTGGAATGTAAGTATTGTGAGTATATTATTCATTAGTTTTTATAGAATACATATTTTCTAAGTCCTCATAGCCTAAGCTCTCTTCAAGACCTGATCCTTGAAACATTGATATAGAAGAGGAGTGTTTAATTAGATTGAGTGTATGTGTGGGATTTTCTTTGGTTCTAAGTGCATTTTAAGTGGTATGAGTAGACCATCTATTTTTTGTATCACCTCCCCTAGAATAAATTTGTTTTTTAGTTATCCTTATCCATTTTCACCCCCAAAAGATAGTATTATTTTTTATCTATAGTGGTACATCAAGGGAACTGGCCCTAATCTAGAGATACACCTTAATTTTGGGTCACCCATAACCCTGAGGTGGTTCCATTGTGACACTTGAATGAGGAGAGACATTTCATCTCCTCAAGGGGTGAAAGTTTAAGTGATAACAATTACACATTTAAAGAAGAAAAAACTAACCTTAAAAAGATTTTTGATGGTGTTGTGGACTAGTGGTGTATGTTGACTTCTCTAGAGCACTATCAAGGATTCACAACATTTATGTAGATAAATAAGATAGCATAATGTATATGGCACAAGATCTCTTGAGAATCATTCATCTCATAGGCATTATTTTAACCTTCCATCAACATTTCAATGATCATTTGGGTGAGTTGAGGGTATGTATAAATAAACATGGATGATCAAACATAATTAGTGATGATCATAGTTATAAGATGGTTATAACTACATTATTCTATCTTTTTTGGAAAAATACATTATAAGGTGGTTATAGCTACAAGATAATTTATGTATAAGGTTTTTTAAGTTGCTTAAAAAGGATTTTCATAAAGGGTAAGTTATCATGATGGAGGGATAAATTGGATTTCATGGATTTTATTAGATATTTAGAGATTTGTGAGGTTGGAAAGGGGGTAAATGGTAATTAAAAAAGTAATAATGGTGAGTAAATTTAAATAAATGTGGTGGATAATAATCAAAGGTAATTACAACATGTAATTATATTTTTTTGGCTAAATACATAAATTTAGTAACTACACTTTTAACCTAGACATGAACATGCATCTCATAATTGGGTACTGGTATTTTTAATTTCAAATCCATATTTACCTCTTGTAAAAGTGTAATTCACTTTGATGAAACCAAAAACCTAATCATGATATAATGTTTTTCAATATTAAATCACCTACCTCATACCCTATAAAACTCACATCTACCCTAATTAAACCCACATTTTAGGAATGCAAAGTCATGCTTTTATATAGTGATGTCACTACATGCAAATGTGAATCCATTAATTTTTATACATACCCTAATAAATGGAAATTTAAAAAAAAATCACAAGATACAAAATCACCTATCAAGTCTCGACAATCATTTGGTTTCTAATACTCATACAAACTCTCTCCATAATGATAATCATGTGGGATACCATCCACATCTCTATCCTTAGTTTCATGGATCAGAGCTAAAATATCATAAATTATAGGGTAGAAATGAACCATTTTATTTCTTATTCTCCTATTTTATCCCCCAATTTAAAACATTTTTACCCCATTTAATCCATTCATCATGGTAAAACTCCTCATCTTATCTACATGTTTTCCTAACATTACCTACTAACACATTCATCATCATTTTTAATATCTATTTCTATACTCATTAACCTCATATTGACATTTTTTCATCATTTTTCATCCTAATTCATATTTGGTATAACTATATCAGCCTAAGTTTCATATAAACTATATACATAATGCTCAGTCACATGGGGTATATAAGTTTATCTTAGCCATAATAATATCATTTTATATGATTATAAATTATCCTCACCATCATGTGATCATTTTTAATCCAATCATCCCACAATCATTTCCCTAATATTTCTATCAATCTATTGTGCTTGTTGATTGGGATTGACAAATTCTGACAATCCCTATTTTATTCATCAAATCAATCCTATATCATATCATATATATAAATTAGCTAACACATCAAAAAATAATTAAAAATAATTTTAAAGTCTTGATCAATCTCCTTTGGGCATCATCATTGTATGATTTTTCTTAACATTCCTCATCTTAAATTCCCACATGAGAAAAATTACATTAGTCTGAAGTCCACATAGACTATGTATCAAGCACTTAGCCACATGATGTGTCTAAGGTTATCTCAACTTAAATCATGTCAAAAACATCTAACATCCAATATTCAATCCTTTCTCCAAGTCATTCATCATTTGTTTAGTCATCAAACCTAACATTTAAGTCAAAATTATATTAGTTAGAATTTGGACATGGAGATTAAAATGCAATAATCACATCAAAATCAATTTAAAATCATGATAAAACTCAATATTAGGCCATGTACATAAAAATTATACAAACAAAAGAGAAAATATGATAGTTATATCTCCATTATGCAACACATTTACCTACAAAATGAGTGATGTTCCCTAAATTTGAAAAGATATTTCACTTTATGGCTTGAATGTTTAATTATAGTGTGACTCATGAATTGTAAAATAATTAAGATTGATAGAGGATTGATAAGGTAATTTTATAACAATAGAGTATGCAAATATTCTCCATTTATTACTTTTTTGTGTTTTCATAGAGGATATATAGTTTATATAAAATGTGGTGAGAAGAAATAAGGGATGGATTTGAATCTTGTGGGTGTAAATATCAAGGGTGTATAAATAATGTAGGAATTAAAATTTACTATGATATACTATTCATTTAATAACTAAGGAAATAAACATTCCTTAAAAAACCCTAAAAGAGGTTGTGTGGGACTCTAGGTGTATTAGGGTATTCTATATCCCATTAGGATTAATTAAGAAAAGTTAGTGGATGATTAAATGAGTAATTTTTAGGAATTCTTAGTGGGGTTAGTTTAGGGTAGTTTGAAGGTTTAATTTAAAATTCATAAATATTGAGAGGATGTGTTAGTGAGTTCAATGATGTGGTAAAAAGAGGATAAGCAATAATAATTAGTGATTAATTGGTGTGGGATGGATAGTAAGTTTAATATGCTAGTTTATAATAAAGGGGATAATATAATCAAATTTTCACTCAAATCAAATCCATTATGGCCAAGTTATATAAAATAAACACCATCCTTCTTACTCCCACCATAATTAAAAAATATCCAGAGGGAAAAAATATAAAGTTGCATGCATAAATGACCTTTGATAAACAAAAAATTAGGAAATATATTATAGGAAAGTTCACAATATGAATAGATGCAAATATTTAAAGTTTTATAATAAAAACTACAAGACACCATCCATGAGATGCTAAATTTTATGCCAAAATTTGAAGTAGATCAAAAGCTTCCAATCACATAACAGCTAACAAAGACATTGCATAATTTTATCAAACATTTATAAATCTCAAAAGAAGAGAGATATAACATCATCGAAACAAACATAGAAGAGTTCAAACATAAAATAAATGAAAATACCTTACATGAGAATATCCAACACCATAACATAGTGATAATACATATTGCTTCTTTACATAAAACAATATAAGATGTCAGTACATATTTTTATTTCACACTAGGGTGGATGATGAAAAAAATAGAGATAAAGAATGTCTTAGATAACCTAGAAGTAGCGTTAAGCCAAGAAGCATCCCAATATGATATTTACAAAGATAAAATAAGTACCAAAAGGACACAAATTTTGGATCTTAATGAGAAACTTTAAGAAAAATAGAAAAAAGAGAATATCTAATCATAGACATCGAAGAACTAGGTGATATCATAAATTATTTCATGCATAAGATTAATAAAATGAAAAAGGAAATTGATACTTATTTTAATGTTATTGATAAACATCTTATCCCTTATGGTATTATTTAATTGATACAAGAGAATATGTAGTTGGAGAATAAATTATAGTGAGCCATTACATATCTAACATAGTGGAAAACATTCGAGACCAAGCTCATCTATAAACATAAGAAATTTTGTCCACAAGGACAAATTATAAGACATTATAATGGGGGATTTAGTATTGTGTCATCTTAAGGTCAAGACAAATCATTAAGTATGGGGATGATGTTGGTAAGTTTTTCAAGGTATATTAGTTAATATCCAACAACCTAAAAAATTAAATGGTTATAGCTTGGCATACATAAGACACAAACATCTATTGTGGAATGAAATAAACTTCAAAACATCCTAAAAAACTAAAAAAAATAGGGAGATATAGAAAATACATGACTATTTAAGTATATCATTGTATTTAAATTTAGTAACATAGAGATATTAATCATATCTAATGTTATTTACTATTAAAATCATATATATATATATATATATATATATATCTTGAGCACTATGTTCTAAGCTATCTTATATAGCTAATTTAAATAAATTAATAAAGAATACATTTTAAATTAAAATTATCTGTAGTCATGTCATACGTGTTTAATATTCCATTAATAATTCTTAAATAACAATATATAATCAATCTAACATGGTACATTCTCTAGATGTTAGCATAGTCTTAAACAAATAATTATGAATTCATGGTTTCAAAATATTTTCATGTCAACATTCAAAATGGGTATGTGCCCACCTACACAAGATATTATTATGAATATTATCAATTAATCCCATTATATGAAAGACATATATTTAACAATTATATATTAGGTAACTACCCATTCTTCATGACATAACGATAATGATATTTCTATCTTATAAAGATTCAAGCTAATATTCTTATCTTATGTATAAAGGGAACATGGCCATCATTATAGACTTTTTTAAATGAAGTTATTTAATTAAAAATATTATTATTAAATATATTGTTCAGAATGGGTATGTATCCATTATACACAAGATATAATTTAAGAATATTATTAAAAATTAATCTCATTTTTCCACATGTCAGTATCTAAATGCATCATGACATTTTGAACATTATTATAATTCATCAAGGGTGTCTACTAATTGACCAAGTTATATTATTTTGTGTATCCATTTCACTCAATCTCATTTATCAAATAAAAAGTGAATTTGTAAATCCAAGTGACAAAATAACTCATTGAGATCATACCACCTACCAACATCTCTCTACATAAGGGTTATCTATTATGATGACTAATTGACATAGAAATATCTTTCCATGTGTCACTCTCTTTCTCCATCATAGGCCTATACTCAAATGTTTATATTCTAAAATTTATAATTAGCATGTCATCAAGATCACACCATGCATCATAATCTCATCTTATCATTGGTTTATGTTAAAGGTTCAAAATCATAAAAGTGTCAACTACATGACTCAGTGAGATCATGTCACAAATCACTCTTTTTACTTCTCTAGACTGTGACAAATGTCCAAAAATAAAAATTCAATGACATAGTGACATAGAGAGATCATGCCAGGTGTCTCTATGTCACTACACCAAAAAAAATGCCAAAGTGACAAATTTTAAAGCTCATAAGAAAGTGATCAACTGATAAGAATATGATACAACTAGAAGTTCAAACCTAATATGAACCCATCCAAATCCACATATAAACCTAAAATAATATAAGACTAAGAGAAATAATGACAATTGTTAACAGAATATGGATTTATTATAGAAAAAAGTTGGACTAAGTATCCATAATAAGTGACAAGAATACATGGGTTAAGTCCTCCAAAATTATATGTCATAAAATTCAAATTGAAAATGGAAAGATAGTTGACATAGATCATTGTCATCCAATTAATTCCATAAATGGTAAGGAATCCAGTGCTCATATTTATTCATCATCCCCAATTCTACTCAGTTATTATTTATGGAATGAATTAATGAGATGACTAATTTCTATATCCTATGTAACAAGTTCCTCCATTACTCAAATCTTTACATAGAGGTAGGTAGAATTGAACCATACAATGATGAATAATATTGACCATTTCTAAAAATCTAGTACATAGACAACATTGTATCCATAATATCAATAATATTGGACAAGGTAGATGTGAAACTAGAGGTATTTCCTTTCATTCATGGTTTACATAATTTATTTATGGTTTGATATGTCACATATTATATATTCAATAAGATAAATAGTAAATAACATATAACTTTTATATCCCAAATTAATTTTGAAAAATACTACAACCTAACTCAAATTGATGTAGTTTATAAATTTTAAATAATTTCAAGCTGTCTTAAAGACAACAATGTTAGAGACACACTTAAGACTTGGGAAAACAACCCCAAACACTTTGTGAAAAGGAATTATCTTCCTGTTATGAAATTTAGGCTAGGAGTCGAGATAAGCATGACCCTAATGAAAATAATACATAGAGCATCATCCATAAAATATGTAAATGATGTGTAGGTATCCTTACTTTTAATGATTCTATATGATTGGAAAATTACATTTATTGGGTGATCATTAGATACAATTTGAATTAACAAAGGATATTCTAGTATATAATAGATGACCAATTTTATATGATTTCATAATTTTTTGATGTGATCTTAGACACATTTATGCCAACACTATAATTTTAATGGTAATAAAGTGGATTTAATAGTTAAATTATGAATTATTTATATTAATTCCACATTTATAAGTTCATAAATTATGTAAAAGGAATTGCATATATTTTCCACCCTCTAGTTTATAAGGCTATATATGACAACCTATGCCCAAAATCTGTTGGTAAATTAGAAGTAAATTAAATACATTAGGAAATTAATTCCCACATATGGAAATTAATTTGGAGCAAATACTTAATCATCATCCCTAATTTGACTCAGCTACTATTTGTGTAATGAATTAATTAGCCAACTAATTTATAGATCCCTCTGTTACCCCAAAAAACTAGAATCTAAATTCTAATGAACTAATTTCAATAGTATACAATAGTGAACTTGGAAGAGAACAGTCTTGTAACATCTGTATTATATTTTGGGACATAATTAGAGTTTATAGATACTATTTTTATCACAATGCCCTACACAATAAGTTCATCCATTAATTGGCTCTTTATATAAAGGTAGATAGATTGAAACCATAAAATGATGAATATGATTTATGATTTCAATAAATAGAATACATATATGACCTAGCATCCATTAAAGTATTAAGACTACACAAACAAGCTGTGAAACTAGAGATATTTCCTTGGATTGATGTTTTCCATAATTTTTTTATGGATAGAACAATAAAAAATGATATATTTCATAAATCAATAGTAAATAATATTTAGTTGTCATATCTAGAATTTAATTTTAAAGATACTAAAACCTACCTCAAATTGATATTGTATATGAATTTTCAATAGTTTTAAGTTGGATCAAAGAAAAAAATGTTAGAGAGACACTTAAGGTTTAGGAAAATGACCCTTATAACTTTGTGAAAATAAATAGTCAATATATTATGAACTTGAGGCTAGGAGTTAGGATATCCATGGACATAATGATCATAATACATAAAGAATCTTCCATAATATATGTAAATGATGTGTGGGTCACTTTACTATCAATGATTCTATATGATAGGAAAATTTCTACCATTGGATAGATCATTAATTATGATTTGAAACAAAAAAAGTGTCCAATAAAATGCCATATGACCATTTGCATCATGTTTATTTTTATATGATTTTTATGCCATAGTTACCCAACCAAGTGAAGCTCAATGACAACGAATGGGAGTGAATAGTGCAATTTATGATGATTTCAACATGTTCCATATTCATAGGTTAAGAAACCATATACAAATAATTTTTGATATCTTATATCATCTAGTTTATGAGGTTATTAATGGAAACATATGCCTAGACTCTCAAGGGAAATTAGAATGTCATTAAATATATTGAAAAATTATTGGTATTACCTATATCATGTTTTTATTATAATAAAAGGAACATTGTAGGCCTCTTTTGATATCTCTAGGCATATACGATAAAAATTAGTAGAAAGGGAGAGAGATATATAGATTACAAATTATTTAGAAATGTGAATCTAATTTTAGAGCCTCTAGATTAGGGTTATTGCATAAGAAACTTCTCATCATTACTAGGAAACAATACAATAATTAGAGTCAAATATTTGAAGCCTTGAAGCACAATACAAAATTCTACCTCAAATTACTATAATTTAGATATTTGGATCCCAATGGAAAGGTAGTCAAGCACATAAAGTATTATGTATGAAGTCTAAAAAAATTATAATCACATTTATTACTCACATGACCATATTTTTATGGACAAAGAAGATGATTCTGAACTATGGATAAAAAATCATTTAGTTTAGATGACCATGGAAATTGATCACAAAATTTAGTATGATCCCCACATAAGGAATAGAGATGTAATTCCTATAAAGGATTAAAAATAAGAGTTTTTTGGAGTGTCTAATGAATAATTGAAAAGGAATATACTCAAAGTGATTTTGCCTCCTAGGACTCGTCAACCACATGCCTTTACAATTGATATTGGCATTCCTTTGGTGGCTTAAAATTTTATTACTTTTATACTTAAATTCAATCATCTCAGCCACTCCACTCAGTTCAAATTCCTATGGAATGTAAAAATCCTTCATTAATAGTAGTTTTTATAGGTACTCAGGCTAAGAGGACATTGTGTAGTTCCTTAAGGTATCATGTATGTACAATGGATTAAGGATCTCCTCCAAATGTAACATACCATTAAAATTATTTTATTTAGCTTTATAAGAGGAAATTATTTTAAATTATTTATCAGACATAGGTATTTTAGAGGATCATCTAGTCAAATAATATTAAGATGACATAGAATACTAGTTAGAACATGATTATTTTAGAAGACACCTCTACAAGTACATTTTATAGCTTCTGATTCTAGTTATTTTCATACAAATGACACCAAAAAAGAATAAGTTGGGAAAATTAACAAAATATTAGGGTATATAAGGTTACAAACCCAATAACCACAAAAATTAATCCTCCAATTAATTAGTTACTTTTGATATGGATAGTCTAGTCATATAAAAAATAACTACTACCTAGGTCATGGCTGATGTTTATATTATTTCAAATGTCCTTAAATATGAAGTATCATATTAAAAATTTGATAAATGCATCCCAATTATATGTTATTTCCTAGAACCATTAGGAAAGTTTGTACCAAGGGATATGAAATATAATATAGATTACTTATTGGATGAAATGCACATAAACACATCCAACAATAAACCAATAGAAGAAGAAGAGGAAGACATAGAACAAGAAGTGACACATTAAGAATTAAGTGAAATTATGGGGAAATATGTATAATTTAAAACACACCAAATGGTAGGGACATAATAATATAAAAAATTCAAAATAATAAGACCCATAGGTAGTGACTTTGTCAATAAAAAAATTAAGGAACACATTTTTGTGGCCAATAAAACCCCCTTTTTTGAAAAGTGGGGGACCCATCTAAAAATTACTAACTTAAGGCTTACCATAAGTTAAATATTTTCCACATTAGCCTTAGAGCTATCTATTCATTAAAATACTATTTCATCTTAGTTTATTGATGTGTAATAATGTTATAAACAATACATTCCATTTTAATTATTACATTCTAGAGAAAAGGCATTTACATCATAAAATATTTTGTAGCCCGAGAGAGCCTAACTGAATGAATAAATGCCATGTGACCTACTATTAGACCTATTAGTATCCTAGACTTGTTATAAATGTAAGATCTAGGGACATAAAAATTGAATGATGAAACACCATGTAGATCCTATCAGATTTTTAAGTCTCATAGAGCCATAATAAATGTTAGTTCCTAGGAGATCCTAACATACCATTTTACACTACATGGCACTTCCATATAAATTAGGAAAAAAAGGCCCATGATCCCTAAGATGGTTATGAATTAGTAAAATTAGATATAGGGACTAATTAAAGGATGCCATACATCACTTCAATGTTCCAAATGTCTCATTCTAACTCTTTAGCAAGTAAATTGCAATGCCCAACTTTATTTAGGTGGTATTGACCATAGGCAAGACAAACCATAGATAGACATTGGCATGAGTTAAAGTAAACTAGGATGCCATAAGGAAAAAGTAGTAATTAAATAGGGAAGTTTGGCTAAATAAGGAAATTAATAGGGAAATTTGGATAAATAAGGAGAAATTTATAAATCCCATACACTAACTAAATAGGGAACTTTGGCTAAATCAAATGATTTGAGACATCTCATCATAGTCACCAATTCTAGTAGTAATAAAAAAATTATCTTCTCAAGTTAACTCCATATCAAGAAATAAATAGGTGAATCCTACCACTAACTCAAATTTTAATTTTTGATGCTGAGCTACCAAGTGCCATTAGTTCAATAAATATGTGCATATCCATATAAGTTCCCCAAGTTAAGTTAATTTATTATTGTTCACTATCAATTGTCTAGAGTTTTCCTCCTCACTTTTAGCTCATTATGGTGCCTTATGCCCTCATTGGTCAAAGTTAGATGGTATCAAGTTTTCCCCCTTTATATGATGGCTACTTCATCTTCTAAGCTTAAGGTTGAGCCTGAATACAGAGACACCACTTTCCCTAAGAACTTAACCCACTTCAAGCATTATAAAAAAGTATTCAAAGTGATTAAAGTTATGCCCAAATCAACTTCTAGTGATGATGAGAACATGGTTGAGTTCCATGATGCCATCAAGGCATAAAAAATATATGGGTTTCATAAATATTCAACCAAACCAAACATTTTACCTTGTGTATAATTATTACAAAATATACTTCTCAAGTCTAATTGAGTGTAGGATGGTTCTAATGATATTGATTGATCTACAGGTTCTTGGGACAAAATTGAAAACATCTTAGGATCTATTTTCAATACATACTGAAATATCCCATAGTTCACAATCACCTATGTCTCAGCCATGGTAGATGCATGCACTATCAATTATAAAATTTATGAGGTTTTATAGGATTGGGAAAAGAACTCCAATGATAAGTGGCTAAAAAAATAATACATTGATACCCATATGGTATGCACCTTCAATGAGGGTATCCATATAGTTGTGATCCTATTTGATCAATTATTTGGGGTAAGTGATTGCACATTGACCACCTTTGGGTGCCCATGCTTGCCATCATCCTCGAAGGTGAGGAGATCCCAAACCTTAGGAATGTCATCAACTTATGACTAGTGAACTATGTCATGGAGGCCCAAAATGATGGTAATTTTTATATGATGATATATCATTTGGATTCTATATGTGGTACTATCATGTTAAAGACCTATACTTTTCCACCTTAGACTCTTGGGGATGCAATGGTACATGTGGTGTTCTATGAACTATATGGCAACCATTACTAAAATCACATCTAAGAAATCTATGTCTTTATACCCTATGGTTTATTTGGTTATCAATGAGGTGGCCATGCCCCTAATATTTGGTGAAATTAGTAAATATCTTGTCCCTATCAACAACTACCAGTAGTACATGGATGATACCCTCATCTAGGTGTCAAGTATTCATAGAAACCCTCTTCACTTGCCTTAATAGGTTCAAAATTGATTATAAAAGTAGGATACCACCTATTATCTGATATAAGGAATCTTAAATAACTACTACATCCATAAAAAAATTTATTTCCTTACCTTATTTCCATTTGCCACCATATATACAAAATTTGACCTCCATTATAAAAAATGGCAATGAGAAGAGAATATTATGCCCTAGGTAGATTAAATCATAAATAATGGGACCCTCATGGAGTTATTATGTCCCATGTGGAAAAATATTAGTCTTAGATCAATATAAATTATGGCTACAAGCCCAAAAATGAGTACAAAGATGTGTTGGTTATAATCAAGGATATGAAGAAATAAACCATACATTTAGAGTATCCCTAGAATACCACATTAAATTTCAAAAAATATCCTTCAAGGGGTTTCAATTCACTTTCCTCTTTGAGTCTCACCTCCCTAAGTGTCTTCTTTAGCTTCACCACCTATTGTAGTTTAGGAAAATCAACTACAAGTTACACAAGCATTATGGTTTGACATCAATAAAATTCTAGATTCAAGTCTAAAAGGTAAATAGTAGTCATATGTGTATATCCCTCCTCCACATTCTTCCATCCCTCAATAACCTATTGGAGAACCCATGGGTTTACCTTTCCATACCAAGCCAACTTAGATGGTGCCTCCCCCTTTCCCATTCCAACTCCCCCAAAATTACCTTAGGTACCTCTATTTATATCCATTTACAACATTCTCAAATATTAATTTCCATCCACCCATCACATTACACTAGTAGGGATCCCTACATCTCACATTAAGCCTTTAGGAGCTGTAACTTCCTAGACTCCAATATATCTATTAGTCCTTCCATAAGTTTACCCACCTTTTGGTGCTCCCATTTAGACAACTTTGATGGAATCCTTAGTGTTGAGTGATTTTTTTTGTAAAATTGAATTAATTCAAACCACTTTAGTGGCACATATAATTAATCTATATAGGCTTCCTAGTTAGTCCCAACCACCACTTACACCAACAATCCTTCTACTATTACAAAATAAGTTGTTCTAGGCAAGAGGCCCAAGAAGAAACAAGAGGTAAATCCTACTCCTTATCCTTATGTTACCCCTTGTATGCCTCCCAGACCTCCATTTTCCATTATTTTAGGTGCTCAATTATTTGTATTTTACCATCCAATTTCCTCCCTCTAACACCATGAGCCCATAGGGTAATTTGACCCAACGCTAGTGGCATGCCCAAATGTTCCCATAGGATTCCTTGTTTGTTATTCCCATTTTACCTCATTCCTCTACCTCCTCCAATGATATCTTCTTTCCTTTTCTCCATTTCATTTTTTTCTCCTCATCCCATGTCTCTACCATCTTGCTTAAACCCCCTTCTATACTAGGAATTACCACAAGATTGTAAAAACCTAATATGATTTTGAAATATGATATATAAGTTTAGTGGAATTTTTATAGGAAATCAATAAACATAAAGATATTCCTCACTCAAATATTTACTCAAGGAGGAGATCTATTGGTATGGTGAACCAAACACAACCTATTCTCTTTCACAAAAATGAGAACATCAAGAGGAGAGGAGAGGATTATTAGGGATATGGTGTTTATGCTATAAACCACTCATGGCATGTCTAAAAAACTTATGAAGGACATTAAGGAGTAGGTATAGGCTCTTGATATGTAGGTAAAATTTAACTTCCATACATAATTGATTGGCTAGGTGAAAGAGGCCCTCTTGTAACTCTTCACATATTTGGAGGAAGTAGAATATTGACTACGAGTAGGGAACACCTCTAGCAAGCCCATGCATATCTAAAGAGGAACTCCTACATAAATAACAAGTGTAAAAATCTTGTTGTGGTTATTAATAAAGGCACGTTTTTAGAGATAAATATCATGCCTCTCTCTGACCTTATCTTATAACATAACTATGCTAGAAGTGTGAGAGTTTTTATTTAGGAATACTTATAAGTGGCATATGTGGTCATGGAACCTATAAAACAAGGTAAGGAGAAGATATTAAATTACTTCAAGGAGGTAAAATATATATCTAGTATTCCATATGGATTGCACACTAATTAATAGAGGTGAGTTCAAGGTACACCTAGGTAAGTTTGATCAAGTCATGAGTATGATATTATTCAAGGCCAATTAGGTTGGTTCTAAGGTTACTCTTGAGCTAATACATGTATAGTATCAATCAAGTATCAAAAGTTAGAGTTTTCATTGAGGCCCCACTATACGTGCATCAAAGACTTATAAAAAAGTTAGGTGAAATGTTTTATGAACCTCCCATGAACCTGGGTAATATTTATAGGGAATTTGATATAGTGGTAGATGTGGTGACCAGCAATGATGCAAAACTTAAGGAGTTGAGAGATATATCTACTCCATCTCATTATCACATTGACTAAGTGGGTCTCTAAAATATTTGGGATAAGTTGGGAATATTGTATTTGTTTTGAATCTTTATAGTTGTAACAAATTTAAATCCCACCATGGCTAAAGATGGGAATCTTCTAGTACTTGGAGGCAAACTTCATCCTCTATATATTTTAAAATATAGTCCCTTATAATTTTGGGAATTTTGTATGTAAATAAACTTTATTAAAATTGGATTGTGAATTTCACGATTTCTATTAGACTAAGTTTTATCTATATATGAAAGTAGTCCATCACTTTTAATTTTAATTTAATGTTCATGATAAGCAATTAATTATTTGTTTGGTTATTAAGAATGAATAGATTAGTTGAAATGTGCTTTGTTATTTTAAATCATTTGTGAATTCTTCTCATTTTCTTTACAACACTTTTAACATGTGTACTTAAATTTAAAGATTATGTTTGAAGACGTTATGAGTAACTTATTATAGGCCTTGACCTATGTTTAAGTTTAGTGGATACTTCAATAATTAAACATTTTCCTTTTGTTTTCCTTAGAATCTTTCCCTATGTGATGATGAGTTCAATCCCTTAGTAGAACTCAATACACAATGGTCTAACTATGGTTGGGCACATAGCTCAATTATTGAAGCATTATTACCATTTAGAGCTCTGAAAAATTATTTTATTAATTACCATACTCCCCATTTTGTGTTTATTATATGATCCTAAACAAGTTCATCCCCTTAATTAAGAATTTGGTAAATTGAAATTGAGTAGTGATCATGACTAAAATTGATTCAAGGTAAGTGTTGTAATCCTTATCTCAATATGGTATCAGACCTTTTGTGGTAAAACTACATCTCTCAAAGACTTATTATAATAAGGATACATCATGGAGACCACTACATTTATCTATGCCTTGGATTGAACTAGCTTTAATCCAAAAATAGAGGATGAAAGTCCCTTATTTTCTCAAAGTTCATCTTGAACACTTAATCTCATAAGTATCTCAGGGCAAGATTTTAGACCAAAAAATAATTGATACTAGAAGGAGGGATATTTAAATAATTATTTTTTTATTAAGTCTTACTTATTTTCCTTTATGTTTTATCACTATTTTATACTTAAGAGTAGACAAAAATTAGTGATAGAAAGAGGGCCTAGATGTGATTACTAGTGAGAATCCTATCCTTGAAGGGATATTTTATTAAATTTTTTTTGTTGCTCCTCATTTAAATTTCCTTTCTTTTTTGTCTAATTAAAACACACATACTAGTTATCAAAACTTAAGAAGGGACAAAATAACCTTATCCCTCTAATATACCCTTCAAAAATCTAGAGACTACTCCTTGAATCACTAGATCTAGTTCCCACTATGGCAAACTAATTATTTCACATTTGAAATTTCATAGTAGAGTCCAGTTTGGTTTAAATAGACCTAGCCCCATAGTTTTTCCAACTAGAGAATCCTCTATGTCACCCCCAAAAATACCAATTCCAATGGTTGTCCTAGTGGCTTGGTTAGCCAAGTTGTCTATCAATGTTATCAAAGTTTTGTATGACCTTCTTAGGAACCTAGAAATGTACCTTCCATGTTTCACACTTGGTGTATGTCATAATATTGAAGATCACGTAACTTTTTATAAGATCACCATAAGAATCATACATTTAAAACATAATGATATATATTTTAGGTTATCCCTGTTCACTCTAATAGATGTAGCCTATGACTAGCTCTTTAATCTCCTTGAAAAATCCATTAAAAGGTGGGAGTAGTTCGGAAACACCTTTATAGCTCAATTGAGGGAAGTTATAGACCTTAGGGTACTTTAAAGAAACTAAATTATATAGTCTCTAAATGCACTTAAAACCTATTAATTATTCTTCATAATATAAATCATGACATCTCCCTCCAAATTTAAAAAATTGAATAAATCAAGTTAAATAATTATGCATGCTTTTAAATCCTTATTTAAATATTAAATATAGATTTTACACCTCACCCAAAATCTTCCACCTTATTCTCCCTCACATGTTGACTCATTCCAACCAAACCAACAACTTCCTCAACCTCCTTTGAGTCATCCATTGAGTTATCAAAAAAATTGACTCATTCTTGGTGACTTAGTTAATCATTTCCATACTTCTATTAACCATTTGAAATGGTCATCATCCTCATGGATGAGGACTCATTATCGATCGCAGATTATTTGGATAATTTAAAATATCAAAATAATCCTCCATTATTGGATCTTCCTTTAAAAATTTATAAATACACATAAAATCTACCACTACCACCATTTTGACTTATTGTAACAAAGTTTTATCAAAATCAAAAGTGAATCAAAGCTACCAAAAATAATTTTGTACCAAAATGCTACCCATTTATACCTTGCATTGTAAAAGTGAGGAATAATATTTTAAAAAGTTAATTGAATCTACATCATAATGGAAGAAGCTTTTACAACCAAGGTATAAGTTTATGTTTGTTTCTTTTTTTTTGTAGATTTAGTTTAGTTTGGAATAGATTAGATTAGGATTTCTTAATTTAGTTTACATTTCTAGATTTTCCTCAATACATTTTGGCATGTATGGTCATACTTTTCCTTTATATTTTTCATACTAAATTCATCCTATTTACATTTAGAAAGATTTTTTAATTTTATGATTGATATTTATATTTGCATATACAATTGAATTTATTTTTGTGACTCCCAGTTAAAACTATTGGTCATTTTTGAAAATTTCTACTCAGTTGTATGTGATCACTACATAAATGCATAATTATAAACATTACTAGTGAAAATGTACCCCATAATAGTGAAATTATTTTTAATATATTTTTAGTGTCTTTTTCCTTACTTTATTTGTACCATCACTTTTATTTTCAGATTTTTCTTATGTCTATGTTTTCAGATTTATAAAACTCTCTGTTGTAGGCAAATAGTGAATTTGGCAAACATTTTTACAAAATTGCTAATCCAATTCATGAATTCATCTTAATTGTCTATGAAATTATGAATATTAGCAGTGAAATAATCTCAAAACTATGAATTTGTTCCCCTATTTTTATGCATTTTTTATTTTTGGCCTTTGCAAGTCCAGTAGTAAAAAAATATTACATTCATGAAATTGTTATCTGGAATAGTAAAATTATCATTCTATGTAAAAAAATTGTGATTTCTATTAATGAAATCATTTCTATAGAATAAATAATCATCATTATAGATTTCAAAATTATCTTTGTATCTGTGACATCATCTTTTCAACCAATGTTTTTATAAGTGTGAATTTTTTTACTATATGTTTTTTTGCATTTTATTTATTTCTGGTGGGTAACCTTTTACAATTTTACTTTTATATTTTACTACATAAGTACAAATTTGTCCTAAAGAGTAGTTTTTGTGTTGTTTTTATGGATTTTCTTTTCTCCACTATAGGTTCCCTTTATTCTAATTCCAAACAAACATTCTAACTAATTATTTGTAGAATTTTTATCAAGCAAAATGCACAAAAGAGGCTAAAATAAAAAAATATATTTCTTTTATTTTGATACTAATACTTTCAATTCAATTTTTCAAGTTTTAAGTAATTACATCACATTTAGTGTAGATTTAATTATTTTCTTTCACAATTTTGTTTATAATTATGGAATTGTGTATGTTTTTCCCTTGACATCATATTGGTGATGATACTTGGGAATAAAAAATAATTCCATGATTTTTGTGTTACCCAAGTGGTGTTTTCATATGTTTTTTCCTCAGTATCACATTGGTGATGATACTCATAAATTAGAAACAAATACTTAATTTTTATTTCTTTTTCTAGGGTCTCTATTGATGTGAATTTCACCACCACATAGTAGGCCAAACCCCATATATTGGTATGGTATATAAATCAAGATCCAACTATTTCAATTTCCTAAGTGGTTGTGTTTTTTAAGCAAACCATGATGTGAGGGGCTTTCATGTTGTAATACTTAGGGTTTCAACAATTGCCTCAATATGTGATATTTTTTATTGTGATCACATTGAAACCCATATGTTTGTGTTGGTAACATGGGGATAATACCCAATAGTGAGCATATTATTTATCTATTTATTCTAAGGTTTTGGGTCTCAAGGTATCAAAATGTATCTTAAAGGACTCCCCTTATATAATCCTATTTAAAACTTAAGTTTAGGAAATACTCTTTTGACATTTAACTTTGGTGCATTAGTTAGTGGTTAGCATCAAGAAGTTGCCTTTCACACACCCTAAAAACCATACTTAGTGGGTCATGGAAATGGTAAGATCCTCCATGGTTAGTGCCTTGAAATATTAGGTCATAGCTAAGAGCATGGATGAGTAAGTGATATCAGAAGGCCTAAACATTATGCATGACCCTTATCCAAGTTTTGCACCTTTTATGTGTAATTGCTTGATTGTTTAAATTAAGAATTTGTTTGTTGTTTGATTGCTTTTTCCATGTTCTAAAATACACTTTTTTTAAATGAAATATTTTGAATTTTTAAAAGCTATAAATATATCCCAACATCAAAACTTTTTAAAAAAATCTCAAAGTAATTAATTTAAGAATTCAAAAATTTTAGTCACTTTGGTTAGTATTGCTAGTTTAAAAATTTGATTTATTTATGTCATTTTATTTCTATCCTATCTATGGTGGCTATAACTAGGTAAATGGACATACTAAACAATCATAATGCAAGGGTTGATCCATTCGAGAATGATCCCTTTCAATTTACTATTCAAGAGCATCATGAAAAAATATATGAGATAACTAAACATGAGAAAGAGGAAGGAAGGGATTACCAAGATGATGGTATCCCCAAAGCTATCTAACCTACACCCTCCTTTGATGAGTATATAATTTCAAATAATAATTAAGTATTGCTTCAATCCTTGGCTTTGGAGAAAAATTCACATTCAAGTTTGCTGTACATAACTTTAAATATTTTATTACAAAAAAATAACCTTCATATTCCAATCCTAATAAATTTACCTCACAAGGTTTTTTAGAGGGTATAAATTCCCTCATAACATCCTCACAACCTCATTCCCAAGTCTCTCAAGGCAAATAGAAAACTATCTTACATGAGGAGTCATCTCAAACAAGCCATGGACTCTCCATGGAAATCCATGCAACCCAAATAACCCAAGATATTATGCACTTTCAATCTCATAAAACAACCAATAATTTTGGTAACCCCAATGTCAATGTGAATCTTAATTTGCCTTCACATTTTTATCCAACAAATTCAAGTTTAAATATACCTTCAAACTCACCAATCATCCACCTAACCATTCAAAACTTTATTTTTAAACCAATTTTATATATCATGTAACAAGTTGACCCAAACTTGAACATGGGCCTCCTATCTAATTCATGTTTAATCAATCAACATTTTATTACACTAAATTTAAACATTCATCCAAATTCAAAAGGTTATGGTAAAATTAATTTGAATTTGAATCTACATTTAAACTCACCAATAAACCCAAATTAGAGTATCCAAGGTTCACCAATTGTTCCCAACCAAAATCAAAATCAAAGCTTGAATACTCATTCTAGCTTGCATAATCAGCCAGCCAATCCTAGTTTGTGTATTGCTTTATGTACACTCAACAATCTAAATTTAAATAGTGGTCTACTGAATCAATATTCTTATTCTAATATTCTTGTATCTATTCCATCAAATCCAAGTTGCAATCCAAGTTTTAATCCAAATTCTAATCCCATTCAAATGCAATTTAATTCTTATCCTAATCCTTCATTTTCCAACCCATATCATAACATAAGATTAAACCAAAACCAAATACTAGCCAATTTAAACAATTCTAACCTCAATCCTAACTTTAAATTCAATAATCCAAACACAAATCCTAATTTTAACCTTAATCAACATCAAAACAACCCAATATAAAATCCATTCCAATCAAATAAAAATAACTTTAATCCAAACTTAGGTTCTAATACATTTTATTCAAACTACAATATGCACACACAATAACCCAATATAAATTTTATTAATATATCTAATTTTAATTACCACACTAATCTTAACTCCATGAACATCAATAATAATCCAAGAAATAACTCAAACTTCAATGGAAACCCAAATCCAACAAACCCAAACATAAAATATGCAAATAACCCAAACCTTAGTTTTAACCCAAATTTAAATCAAACAAAATTTGGCTCCAATCTAAACCCAAGTCAAACAAATTTTGGTTCTAATGAAAACCCAAACCTTGGTTATAACCCTAAATTCAATCCCTTTTCAAACCCTAAAACCACTAATTTTAACAATCTACCTCCAAATATTTTTAAACAATACACAAATGAATTCATGGGTTGACCATCTAATCCACTAAGTCAAATGAAACAAATATCCCCGTATCTCATACAAGAGTTTCAAAACATAAAGGATAGCTTTTAAGGCTTACAAGATGGCTCTTATTCTTGGCAAAAACAATTTAGGTTTGAGGAAACTTTCTCATACCCATACAATTTATGTGCAATTATTACACCTTTTCAAAGTACTTTTAACTTCCTAGAATTTGACAAGTATAAAGGTAAAGGAGATCCCAAAGAATGACTAACTAGATTTTATCATGCATATGTAAACATTACTTATAGTACTGAATACATGTTGTGTTTGTTACCATGAAGCATTGAGGGCCAATCCCTTGATTGGTTTTAACGACTTGTGAAAGAATCTATTTTCACCTTTGAAGACTTATCTAAAACAATTATTAGTCACTTCTCTTATAACATCAAAAAAGACATGAAAACCATAGATTTACACAATACCAAGCAATGTAATGATGAAAATTTTGCTTCCTTCCTCCAAAGATGGTGATCAATATAAAGTTAATTCACATGGTCATTTCCTACAACTAAGCTCATGGACATCTTCATGGATAATTTAAGTTTAGAATTGGGACATAATTTATTACTCCTTTTCCCAAGATATTTTGACAAAATCATTGAAAATGGATTTCAAGTAGAAGGAAGATTAATTAATAGAGGTGAAATCAAAATATTTAAATTAGATAATAATAATTACTTTAAACTAATATAAAAACAAAATTTATTTTCTAAGAACAAAAACCTTATTGGAGATGGTGTGACTGATGTCAAACAAATGCAAAATCCTCAACATCAAACACAAACTTGCAATCAACCAATCAATAACATCATAATTCTTAGTGTATAACCTAGACAAGGAAGACCTAAGCATAAGTTCACTTAATTAGGTAACACTTATGAAAATGTTATAAGAAAATTGGATCACAAAAACATGATCACATGGCCTAACACTAAACCTTTTGATGAAAATGTTCCAAAAAATGACTAGTCTAAATATGATGCATATTGTGAATATGATTGGATTAAAGGAAATTCAACTCATTGGGGTATGTGATTTAAACACTATGTTCATGACCTCATTGATATAGGTGACATAGAAATCAAAAATCAACCATTTAAACCATATAATAACCAAAAATTGGGGATATACCAAGATCCAATCCCCAATCATGAGAAAGGAAAGGGAAATAAAAAATAAGAATAACCAATAACTAGTAATGTTAATTGGGAAATACATCCATTTTATTCTATCATCAATATTATCGATTATATGTATAACCATGTCAGTGTCATTACTTTCCCATAATAGGAATGCACTGTTACTACAAGGTGTGTAAATATTACCCTTCTAATTGCATCATCTTCTAATACTAAATTCAAGTACAAAATTATCGACCATCTTGATAAAATGCTAGCAAATGTTTCAATATTAAACTTTATCAAGACATATCATTTATATAAGGATATCTTGTATAATATTCTCCAAGAGTCAAACATCCCTAAATACATCAATCGTAAAAAATTTCAATCATTAATAAATTTTTTAACCATAAATAACCTAGTAGCATTTGATAATTTGGATGTCTCTCCTTTAGGTTCAAATCATAACCTCCTATTATGCATAGAGGTTATCATTTCTAGGGCCAAATTAAATAGGGTTTTTATAAAGAATGGTTCGGTACTCAATCTATGCACATTAAGAATTATAAAACATCTAGGATATATAATAACAACATTGGAAACAAACATTATTACCATAAAGCCATATGAAAATAATGAGTGATAATATATAAGAACAATCTATCTTCCT
Source organism: Torreya grandis (assembly GCA_037957365.1). Classification (NCBI taxonomy): domain Eukaryota; kingdom Viridiplantae; phylum Streptophyta; class Pinopsida; order Cupressales; family Taxaceae; genus Torreya; species Torreya grandis. The sequence continues at coordinate 760,315 of JARHVA010001761.1, forward strand.
TTATTGGTGGGGTCTGTTATTAAATAAACTCTCATTAATGTCCTTTACCTTAAGCTACTATATAACATACTTCTTGGGTGTCCATAGATACAATACATTTATGATATCCTATCCACATTACATGTTTAAAAATATCCCAAGTATGAATGGAGGTTACTATGCAAGCTGATCCTCAACCCTTCCAATATTACAATCTATTACAAGGACAATACCAAAAATAAAACTATTTACCAGTCACATATGATAACTTTAATCCCATTAAGGATTATCTTTTACTTAAAAATTATTTCCATTTATAAAACTTATTTCAAACACCTCCCCTTGGTGGTTTAATTAATATACCAACTACCTCTATCTTCATTGAAAAGGATTATACCATCAAAGCATCCAACCAACCATCTAAGTAACATTCAAATCAACCTTCTACAGAGAAAGCTTTAAATCAACCATTTACAAAATAATATTTAAATCACCCTTCTATTGACCATGTTTCAAATCCACCAACCATTTCTAGATCATTGTCATATGCTTTTTTCCACGTTAATATCATTGATAGAGGAATGAACAAGTATATAATTCAGTATTTTTACACAATTATAATCCATACCTATCTAAATAACTATGGTAGGTGTACCATCTAAAGGACAATAGAGTGGTTAAGAAGCTTGGTAAGATAATATTTATAAAAGGTGGTTTCCTTTGAGATGAACATATCAAAGATTCCAATCCTTCTTGGCTTAACTTTTATGAGCTAGCTAGTTACGTCTCCAATACAAAGTTTATCATTGCCAAATACATCATGTGTAATATAATGAAATATAAGTTTAAAGGTATTATGTTCCATGAACAATGATCCATCAAACCTATCATAATAAAATAAAATGAATAAAAACATGGTATAGGATTTATCCCACTCAACATTCATCTGACACTTTTCCAAAGTCACTCTTTTATTGAGTCTAAAGATGATTATTTAGACAATGAGATGGGCTCCATACTTATATTATTTTAATACCTTACCCTCACTGACCTATCTCATGAGAATGTCATTCTTACACTTGAACTTACATATCCATCCCTCACAAAGTGGGAGCAACACATGACACCCTAACTTGATCATTTTCATAATGAAGATTTTCATCTTCCTACACCACCCCTAAATAAAAAATATGAATAAACTCTACTTATTCAAGAAACTATTATTGTGACCATTGACACTAAATTAAAATCCTATAATTATTAAACAAATGGACATATTTCCACTTTTGATTCATGAATTTTGCAATGTGTTCACATGGTCTTATGTGGATATGCCAATAATTGATCTATAATTAGTAGTACATCACCCTTTGGTGCATCTATATTCCAAAACAATCAAACAAAACTATGTAAGATGCATCCTAAGATTGAACTACTAGTAAACGAGGAACTAAAGAAGGAATTGGCTATTGGTTTCATACATCATAATGATTATTTAGATTAGATATCTAACATTATACTAGTATAAAAAAAACCATAAGGGATTAGAGTTTGTACAAATTTATATGATATCAATAAATCATGCCCTAAAAATGATTTTCCATTTCCTAACATAGACATGATTGTAGATTTAGCTATAGGTCATGAGATGATATCTTTGATGGATGGATTTTCAAGCTATAATCAAATAAACATTATTTTTGAAGACTGACATAGTAATATTTTTAGAGTTAAAATCATTGAGAGGGGTAGGGTGAATTAATGATCATAGATATTTTAATTACAATTACAGTCCTTTAAAACTATTTAAACAATCAACATATATCTACTTGATAAAGTAACATTAATAGGAGAGATCATTAATTTAATGCATACAAAAGATAAAACACATAACACATAGATCCTATTGGAAACCTTCATGGGGAATAAAACCCACTCTCAATCTTGCAAAAAAATGGACTACTATCCTATAAGAAATTACAAACAAGAGACTAGTCAATTCCTTTAGACTAGAAAACCTTAACCATGTCCTCTCGACTAAAGTTATTTAGTGAAACACATGTTCCTCAACGAGAAACTTCCTCTATGGAAGATCAAGTCCTTTATACCCTCCTTTAATTTAGCACCTCTACCATATAATTGATGTCTTCAACACTTGATGATGGATCTCTATTTATGTAACCCTTACACAAACTCTCTTTATATCATACAAGCATCTCACATAGTCATGCCACAATCTCTCTCCTTCTTCACTCAAACTATCCTCATATTCATACTAAAACCTCTTTGCATAACCTAAACATGTGATAACACATTTTGGACATCAAAAATATGACCTATAGGTCATACACATAGTCCTCAATTTGATCTACTCATTAACTCATAAACTAGGCACTTTACCTCTCCTCATACATAATCAAACCTACAAAAACATTGTTATGACATCATAAATATGATCTATGGGTTATAAAGACCATCATCAACCTACTCTACTCTTCAAACCATTCACTAAGAACACTTATCCTTCACCTTGTTTTTTTTTTCACTATACACATTCTCTCAAAATAACTTTGTAAGCATACCTACTTGTTCTACCTCTTCTAGGCTTATTAGGTGCAATGACCTATGTGATCACCTTTATCATGTTACTCAGACAAACATGTTTGATCCTCTTCACACTCTTCTAGTCCTTACTAGCCTACACCTTCTCTTCCAAAGGGTATCTCTTTTACTTGGCTCAACATTTACACAAGCCTTCAATTTGAGCACCTACTCCCAAGTCTCATTCCCAAGTCTTCTACAAACCTTCATAGAAAAATCTACAAATCATCATTCTTTATTTCACTTTATATATATATATATATATATATATATATATATATATATATATATATATATATAAAGCATAATCCACTTTCAAATAGGCCTAAGTCATATTTAGGTCCTATGGAAACCTATTCACCTCTTTGACACTTCTCTAAGAAAAGTAAAAAAAAATAATAGTTTCCAAATACATGGACCAATTCCACATGATCTATAAGTCCTTAAGTTCCCACAACCATCATAATACCTTTCTACTCAAGCACAATTCACTCAAACAACATTATGTGCACACAGTCACTATGAATGAACACATAGTCAACTTATTAAGCATTATTCATACTATAAATAGATTGATCACACCTCCAAAATCCACATAGATCATTCTCATGAATTATATAACATGATCCAATATATATTTAAATATTAAACATAAAAACAATAATAGTACTAGCTAAAACAACCTTACTAGGTTACTTGCAGAACATAATAGAACACATATTATAATTTAGACCTTAATATTTTGACTGTATATATAATTATACCTTCAAATTAATATTTATAGATACACATTGGAGTCCTCTACCACTTTTCATTTTGATATATGGTCAAATTCTACATTAATCAAAAGTTATAGCCAAAATATTGAGCACTAGTTTTTCCTTTATAAATTCAAATATTTAGAAATAAATGGTCATAGTTAAACCATGAACACTATGATTACATATCATATCCTCACTTATCATATTAAGCATGCACCATCGATCTTCTTTGGTCTTTAATTCATAATAATCCAATGTTAAATGTTAAAACTGAATCACTTTGACCTCATCTTGTGTACCTTTGCAATATTGATTAAATAAACACCTTTGATCTCTACAGATCAACCATGTCATTAACTAAAAATTCTCATCATTATATCTAGCTCATAAATCCTGAGATCATGACACTTGGCTCCCTTGCATGCCTTCTAATCATTTTACTATCATTCCATGCATTTGTGCCACTTTGCAGCCTCTCATGTAGTGTTGACATATTGACTTCATATGTACCATAAGATCAATATGTATAATTTAATGTGAAACAATGGATCTTCTAGACCAAATTACCTCATTATTCAATGTGAATAAACTTGATGGTCTCTAACCCATCAATATTTATAAGTGAAACTTTGAAGATTTAAATCTTGAGCTAGACAACACTTCAAGATCACAAATTTCTAGAGTAGATTCTTGACATTATAGAAAACATCTCCATGATGTCCTTTGATCAAAATTGATCTTTTGTATACCTAAACTAAATAAACAAACTTATTGGTTCATCCATGTTTTCATGATGGTTTTTTATAGTCTGGAAAACATTATAAACTACCAAGGAATCTAACTTTGTTCTTGTATATCTTTTATTATGCTTTGATGCTTGAACTAAAAATTAGTGAAAATCAACTAGGCCCACAATTTAATAAACCCATATGATCACCTTATCCTAAAATTTCTACATGTGCAAGATATTCCATCATCAAAATGATTACTCGACTCATCTTACCTCATGTAAATTTGGCTAAGAATGGGAAAACACTATCAAAATACCTGAGAGCCCAATTTTTTACACACATATATTTTGACATGATTCAATGCATGATCTAAAATTTAGTGTAGAATAACTAGGGACTAATGTGATCAAAACCATATGACCAACTCCCCTTGACTCATCCATATGTGTAAATGGTGACATTAGCAAACTGCTTACTCGAATTTTCTACCATTAGACCCAAATAGTCTAGATTAAAAATATGGACTACCAAATGAATTCCAGCTATGAACACAAGCTATCCAAGAATATAAAAACTCTTATAATATCCATTTCACAATGTCAATACTCCATACTCATCCTTAACCATCTCTAACCATGCCAAAATTGAAGATTAACCAAGCCAAATTCAAGCACACTAGGATGAGCACATTACACACTTTTTCATTTTCACTTAGGCTCTAAAATCAATTCATCCACTCATTTTGACACATCTATGACATCATTAAAAATACTCTAAATATGTCTCCCTTTGTCATTGATGTCAACACACATCATATATCTCACCTTCCTTCTCTTTCTTCAAGCACTCTCATAATATGAACTTTCTCCCCCTTTGACACAATGATAAAGTGGGCACTAAATGATCCTAAGGACCTAAAAATACCATAAAATAGGATAATACCATATTATAAACTACAAAATCCCCCTTACCTTGAGCTTACCTCTTCTTGCCTTGACAACTTCCTCTTGCTCCATGTCAACACTCTATTCAACCAAGCACTACAACTAATGAAGAAAGAACATGAAAAATAATATAAATAAGAGAAATAAGAAATAAAAACCTTAGAGGGACTCCCCCTAACATATTTGATCCATTTCACCTCTTTGAACATCTTCAAATCTTCATACACCATGAAGAATCACCATACAAGCTCACTAGCCTTCTCTCTCAAATCACCTTAAGGATCACTAAAAAAACATTATGCCACTCGCCAAATAGGAAAAATTCTAAAAAATAACCTAATAACTCTCCTTGAAACATACATACCTTTCTCTTTTTGATAAACTAGACAAAATGCACTCATCTTCCTACTAGGCTTATCTAGTCTTCTTATATCCCTACCTAGAACTTGAAAATCCCATAACTTTCATAAAATGAACCTTAAATACCTGAAACTTTTTATCTAGATCACTCTCATATGTACTCTCAATCACACAAATTTTCATCACTTGTCTCATCTTCTACAATATATTTCCTTCACAAACCTATTATCTAATTAGGCTTCCCTCTTGACAAAAAGATGAATAAATTAAAAAAATCAAACCTTAAAATCCTTGTGAGTATTGATTTGATAACCCATTTGGCCCATTTAACATATTAATAAGCCTCAAACCTCAATTCACAAGATAAACCACTTTTATAGTAGAGCCTAAAACCCTATAATCTCAAAATAGAGGAGCTCAACACAATACCTTATAGTCAATGAGCACTCTTAAAACTTCTTTCATGCCTATATATATCCATTACACACTATTGGACCAATATTTGAGCTTCCACACCTTTGGTAACCCATACATCTTATAACCCATTTTTAGGCTTACATACTCTTAAGCACAAACTGGGAAAACCTTGAGCAAACAAAAATATTTAATTTGACTTCAACGTGCCTTCAAACCACAAAACCACCTGAAGCATGTTAGAATAATGTCACCAGACATTTATATGAAAAAATATCATCTTGGCATTGCATCAATATCATTATGCCACCTAGAAACACCCATTTTGACCTTATTTATAGATCTTGTAATTACTACCAACAATTTTTCATGATAAATAACACTAAAATTGGGCTCAACCATGCATTACAAGCATGCCACTAACTAGTTAAAACATTTCATATTCTATATCTAATGTTCACTTATATTCATATACCAAAATTGAGTCATTAACATAATAAACACACACCTTAGGGTTTGTAAACATCAAACCCTCAAGTCACTGCCTTTCATCCTTTGGGCTAGTTATTCAAAAAATAAGAGTAAACTAATCAACCAGAGATAATTTTGACACACAGGTATACCAATCAAAAAATTCCTTCATATTAATCCAACACATCTTCTCATGACCTAATTTATATTATAACATCAATCAAGATCCAACCAACATCCACCATGATTCTTCCTTTTGAAAAGTGTCTCCTTGAAGATAAGAGAGGCACCATTTTGACATAGTGAGACTAAAAGTCCCAAAAATATGGAGACTCACATATCTCAATACCTTTCTTTGACTTATAGTCCTTCTTGACTTTTAATGAATCCTTAACTTTAATCTTTTCTTTAGATTTGTCAATAAATGTTGTCAATAGAAGCTCTTGACTTTCCTTCATGTTTATCATGGAAAAAAAACCATCTTTGGTCTCAGTCTGATCCCTTCAAATAGGCTTAGGTTTCCATGCCCATTTTTGACCTCTTCCTTTTACACTAAGAACTCCATACACCTTATTCTACTTTGGGAACTCATTCAACCTGTTATTGCAATACCTAGTAATGTGACTAACTCTATGACAACTAAAATAATAAGATCATTCATACCTTTTTATTGATGATGATTTTTATCTTATTTTTCTATCTAGATGGAAGACAAATTCTCTTGGAAATCTTATATCTTCTTCGTATTTGATTCCTTCTTTACTCTTGACTGATCTAAGTTATAAATTTTCCATGACTAGTTGATCCTTCTTCCAAGGTTCCATGAATGTCCATACTTGACTGAATTCCTTCTATAGTCCATAGATTTATGACCATACTTATTATATGTATAACAATGACCATGAAATAAACTATCATACCTTGAAACATTTGGTTGTCTAATATATATTCTTACATTGTTTTCAAAGCTTTCATTCTCCTTGACATGATCAAGCTTCTCATGCTTCTTTTTAAGTTAATCAAACTTGACGATGACAAGTTCATACTGACTCTTCAAGGACATCATCTCAATCTTTACCTACGTGTACTCATCTTCTCTTAGTTTTAGATTTGTATTTGCATTCCTTAACTTATCCTCTAGAACACTGATCTTCTCTTCATCCTCTTTGGCTTTGTTGGCTAGGTCTTTCAATCTATATTATTTCACTTAAATAAACTTGATATATGCTTGATACTTATTTTCTTCTTTCATAGACATGCCTAGTAAAATTACCTCAAGAGAACCAACTTGTGCTTCAAGACCTTTGATTAAATTTCTCATTTTATTATTCCTTTTCTTCTACTCCTTTAATTTACCAAGAGTACTCATGAGCTTAGCTTCTAGATCAACTTCTTCTTCCTTGCTATCATCTTCTCTACTATTATGACAAGTTTATTTATCAAACATGATGTCCTTTAGTTTTGGAAAACAAACTTATCTTGGCATCTACTAGCTAAACCTTGATATCATGGAAAACATTCTTATCTTCTTTGGGATATTTATTCAAAGTACATATCTACTCTTTATGTTCTTTGATCATAACCTACCACTCTTGATTATCTTTCTTCAACTATTTATCCATCTTTGTACCAACTCAGGATCTCCTTCAAGATGTTAAACAGCATCCAAAGGACCTACTCTGATACCAATTGTTATAGGTACAATCACTAAGAGGGGGAAAAGTGAATCAATGAGCCCAAATATTTCAATTACAATTGCAATCCTTTCAAACTATTTAAACAATTAACATATATCAACTTGATCTAGAAACATTAAAAAGAGATTGCATACATAATATCAAACACATAACACATTGATCATGTGGGAAAACCTAGGGGGCATAAAACCCAGTCTCAGGTCTACAACACAAATGGATTACTATCCTATAATAAATTACAAACAAGAGACTGGTCAACTCCTTTAGACCAACAAACCTTGATCATGTCCTCTTAACCAAAGTTCTTTAGTGAAACACCTATTCGACAAGGAGTAACTATACTTAAGGAAGATCAATTCATTTAGACCTTCCTTGAAGTGAACACCTCCACCTTAGAATTGATATATTCAACACTTGATGATGGATCTCTATTTATCTAACATTTGCATAAACTCTCATTCTATCTCATATAGGCATCTGACATAGTCATGATATAATCTCTCTCATTTTTCACTCAAACTATCCTTATATACATACTCAAATATTTTCATAACCTCAACTTGTAATATCACATTTTGTACATCAAAAATATGACTTATAGGTCATACACATACTCCTTAATTTGTTCTACTCATTAACTCATCCACTAGGCACTCTACCTCTCCTCATACATAATCAAACCAACAAAATCACTACTATGACATTATAAATCTGACCTATAGGTGATAAAAACCATCATAAACCTACTATTCCCTTCAACCCATTCACTAAGTACACTTAACCTTCACTCACCATATACATTCTCTCCAAATAGCCTTTTGAGCATACTTACTCATTCTGCCTCTTCTAGACTTATTAGGTACAATGACCTATGTGATCACACTCATCACCTTGATTACATAAGTATGTTTTATTTTCTTCACACTCTAATGGTCCTCACTAAATTTTGCCTTCTCTTTAAAGGGTTCTCTCATTTATTTGGCTTCACATTCGCACAAGCCTTCACTTTGAACACCTATTCCCAAATTTCATTCCTAAGTCTTCCACAAGCCTTCATAGAAATTCAAGAAATCATCATCTTTAATTTCACTATATATATATAAATAATTAATTATCAACATCTTCATCAACCACAATACATGCCTTCACCCTTAAGGCATCTTACATAGATCACACTTAAGCACAATCCACTTTCTAATAGGCCTAAGTCACTTTTAGGTCCTATGGAGACCTATTCGGCTCTTTAACACATCTCTAAGTAAACTAAAACACAATAAAACTTTCCAAAATCATGAACCCATTACACATTATTTATATATCCTCCTTAAGTGAAAACAACCATCATAATACCCTTATACTTAAGTAAAATTCACTCAAATATCATTTTGTGCACATAGTCACTATAAACAAACACATAGTCAACTTATTAATCATTGTTCATACTTTAAATAGATTTATCACACCTCCAAAATCCACACAAATAATCCTCATAGAGTCTACAACATTCTCCAATAGCTAATTCAACACTAAACATCAAAATAATAATAATACAAGCTTAAACAACCTTCTAAGGTTACTTGTAGAACAGAATTGAACACATGGTCAACTTGGGACCTTAATATATTTGATTGTATACATATATATACCTTAAAATTCATATTTCAATATGCACCTTAGATTCCTATACCACTTTTATTTTTATTGTATGGTCAAATTCTACATCAATCAAAAGTTATAACCAAAATACATAACATTGGTTTTTCCTTTATAAATTCAAATATTCAAAAATAAAAGGTCATAGTTAAACCTTAAACAATATGCTCTCATCTCATGTCCTTTATACTCATATTAAACATGCATCATAAATCTACTCTAATATTTAATGCTTAGTGCACCAATGCCAAGTGTTAAAGCTTAGTCACTTTGACCTCATCTCATGCACCCTTGTAATATTGACTAAATATGTACCATTGATCTCTATAGATTAACTAGGTATTTAAATAGAAATGCTCAGCATTAGGTCTATCTTATAACTTCTAAGATTATGACACTTGGAACCCTTGAGTACCTTATAATATTTTTACTATCATTTCATGTGGTTGTGCCACTTGGCAACCTCTCATGAAATGTTGACATTTGACTTCATACGCATCATAGGATCATGATTTATTATTTAATGTGAACCATTGGATATTCTAGATGAAATGAACTCATTCTTCATTGTGAATAAAATTGATAGTCTTCAACCCATCACTATTTGTAAGTGAAACTTTAAATATTTAAATCTCAAACTGGACAACAATGTAAGACACTAGATTTTTAGGGTAGAATTCTGAAATTATATAAAACATCTCCATGATATCCTTTGACTAGAATTGATCTTCCATGTACCTAAAAGAAACTAAAAAACTTACTGGTTCATCCATGTTTGCATGACAGCTTGTGATAGTTTGTAGAACATTGCAAACTTCTTAGGAAGCCAACTTTTCCCTTACATATCTTTTATCGTGCTTTGGTGTTTGACCTAAAAATTAGCACAAATAAACTAGGCATAAAACTAAACAAACCAATATTATCACCTTTTATTGAAACATCTACATGTGTGAGATATTCCATCATAAAAATTATTATTTGGCTCTTTTTTCCTCATGTAAATTTGGCTAAGTATGGGAAAACATTGTCAAAATGCCTGAGAGCCCATCTTTACACCCATATTTTTTTTTCATACTTTAGTGCATGATCTAAAATTTATTATAAAATAACTAGGGACTAATGTGATCAAAACCATATGAGCAACTCCCCTTGACTCATCCATATGTGGCAATGGTGACATCAACAAACTACCTACTCAACTTTTTTGCCATCAGACCCAAATAGTCTAGATAAAAACTATGGACTACCAAATGAATTCCAATTATGAGAAAAATCTCTCAAAACATATAAAACCTCTTACAGGACCCCTTTCATAATATCAATACTCTATACTCATCCCTAACCATCTCTAACCATGCCAAAACTAAATATCAACCAATCTAACTTAAATCACACTAGGACAATCACATTACACACTTTATCATTGTCACTTAGTATATCAAAGCACTTCATCCACTCAATTGGACAAATATATGACATCATTGAAAATACTCCAAAAACTACATTTACAATGCCATGGAGAACACTCTATTACCAAGTAATGTCTTTTGGTTTGTAAAATGTTAGAGCTACATATCAATGGAAATTTATTATCATTTTCCATGGCATGCTTAATGTCATTATGGAAGAATATATTGATGATATTATTGATAAATCTAAATCTATAAAATAATACCCTAAATTTCTTCATCATATTTTTGACCACATGAAAGAGTATAACATGATATTGAATCCTAAGAAGTGTGTGCTTGGTTTGACATCAAGAAAGTTGTTAGAATTCATTATTTCACAATGTTGACTCAAAGTTGATCCCTCTAAAGTTTCATCTATTACAAATATGCCTCCACCTAAGAATATTAAACATATTATAATTCTAAAAGGGAAAATTCAAGAGATTAGGTGATTTATATCTTAAAATTATAGACATTTTTCACCCTTTCACATTTTTTTTGAAGGACACTCCTTTTATTTGGAATGAAAATTATGAAAGAGCATTTGAAAATCTTAAACAATATCTTTACAACCCACTAGTACTAGTGCCACCTATTGCTAGTAAACAATTTTTATTATACATTTCAACTACTTAGTTTGTATTAGGGTAATTTTTAGCACAACATGATGATAGTGGAAAAGAAAGGGTAGTGTTCTACTTAAGAAAACATTTGATATCATATGAGCTCAACTACTCTCATATAAAAAAAACATGTCTAGTAGTTGTTTTTGCTTCTCAAAAACTATGATATTACATGCTTAACATTCAAACAGAGATTATTGATAAGATAGACCCTCTTATATATCATTTTTCCTATAATATCTCTAATCTATAGGATGTCTAAGTGGGCTATGCTACTTAGTGATTTTTGTTAATGCAATTTTTATGCAAATCATAGATAATGAGGTTGTCTCTAATGTTTTAGGATCTCTATAGATGGATAGTTAGAGTTAAAATCACAAGGTTTCTGGATGGAGGTGTGGTATATTAAAATGAAGTGAGAAGCTATATGAGTTAGATGGGTGGTTGTATGCTAATCTGAGGTGGGTAGGTCACAAAACAAACTCAAAATAATGTAAGGGTAAGTTAGAAAAGAGAGTTATGTGGTTTTCAAGAATTTCATCCCTAGTTGGTTCCTATGTGGACAAGTTACTTTCAAAACTTATGTTTTTTGATAGTAGTTATTGCACAAACATAGTCAGATATGGCTAGGAACTCTAAGAGGATACTGCTATAGGAAACTCATGAGCCTCAATAACATGTTTATTTTAAGGTAGTTATTTCACACCCTTAATTAGGATATTGTGACTTGATATTAGTGAGGTATCTAAGGTAGCTATCAAACACTCCCAAAATACTACACAAAAAGAAATCACTCATACACACTTAGAATTATGAATCAAATAAAATTAACTATTCTAACCAATGTAATTTACTAATAATTTAATATATATTACACATCTAAGACTGATATACTAATAAAGACAATAAATAACCCACTTGTATATTTTTCACTCTAAGGATTATTGAATCATACAACCAAATAAATAAAATCCAATTAGAAATATGCAAACACATGAGTGGAAAACCAAAATTTCTTATATCTTATATATTCATTTTTTTTACCCCTCTAAAATATGGATTAAAATTGTATAAATAGACTTGGGTAAGGGGTCACCTCAGCCTCCAAGCTCATGCAAAAGTCATTACATGTGATAGTTATAACTTAAGTTGTAAATGTAGTCAAAACCACATAAGAGTTTACTTACAGTTATTTATTAGTATAAGTTATCCTTTACAAAACCATGCAACATGAGAATGTGTATAGTATTCATATAAAATATTAAAATTGGTAACTTAGATGTGGCTTGTGACACCCAAACCATAGGTCCCTCTTGCTTTCTCTCACGACCCTTTTAGGTACCTTTTCATTGATTCCCAGTCATTTATAGCCTTTTAGATAATGATTCTACATCTTATAAGCTAATTTTCCTATGAAAATTCCATCTCTCTGGGTCCCATACCTTTAGGATAATAGTGATCAACTTCGAATATAACATTAGACCCTAGGGTATCTATTTTTAGTTCTCCTTTCCAATTGCATTTTTAGTTCCAATGGTCACTCCCTTCTAGTCCTATCCTTCTTATTATAGGCATAATGTGAATACGTTAGACCCATGACCCATATATATATATATATAATCTCATTCAAAGTTCATATGTAATGGGTTAGAATATATCACAAAACAAACACTAATGCAAGTAAGACTATATCAAGCATATTTCCCTATTCTATGCATACAACCATCCAATATAGCCACAAGATTATTCAAACCATTATACCAATCCTTAGTCACCTCAAGTACACTCAATTTTAGCATTTTTCATCTTATCCACACTATTTCATAAATCTTGTCAAGTGGAAGAACTACATATGACTGGATCCCTCTTTGAAGTATTAGTATCTAGGTAGCATGGCCACATAAGGGGTGTGGATACATGTTCAGTGCATCTTACACAAACTAACCCCCCTATTTATCAAATTTTTTCAAAGAATAATATATTATATTGTTTTAAGACAAAATCATCTCTACAAGGAGTTTCATAGACATCAAACATCTAAAATTTCATAGGCAGGATCACATAGGGATAGTGAAAAAAACTCAAAAAGCTTAGGTCTCTTAGACAACACGGATAAAAGAGGACTATAGTGATAAACCTTGGGGTTTCCTATTTTAATTATCCTATCCTTTCAAAAAATGAAATACAAATCCTAGTTCATAACATTATCCCATTTCTACATTAGATTCCAAAACTTGTCTTAGCCATCTCAGTTAGTTTAAGCTAAATTACATTTCTTTTCATATATTACTATTTTTACAAAGGTTCAAATTAAAATTAAATTATACAAAACATTATATTAATTATTAAAATATTATTTATTTATTAAAATAACTTAGACCCTTAACTACATTAAGAATAATACTACAATATTCCTAAAATTGCTAAATCATTTGGTGAACTTGACTTACTTTGTTTGTGCACAAAATCCCTAGAAACCCTAGGGTAAAATCCTTGATGATTTTTAAAATATTTTTTTGATTTTTCCTACATATTTAAATCAAAAAATTTAAATCTAAATTATATTTAAATTTTCTTTATTAATTTTAAAAATAATTTATTCTAAACCCTAGTTGAATATACTAGGTCCTTTTACGTACAAAAACCCTATAAACTCTAGGGAAAATTACTTTTTTTTTACTTTAAAATTTAAATAAAAAATACAAATTAATTTTTAAAATTACATATGAATTTTAAAAATCATTTTCTTTCAAACCCTAGTTGCATATACTAGGTCCCTTTAAATCAAGAGTTTTGCCAATATTTTTTTCTATTTTTTACTTGCATATTTAAATAAAAAATTTAAATTAATTTTCAAAATTTCATAGTAATTTTAGAAAATTTTAAAAATAATGTTATTTCAAACCCTATCTGCATATTCTAGGGCCCTTTGCTCACTTGAGGTATCACCTTACACTTTAAATCAGATCTCACACATAAAATAAAAAATGGATTTCAATTCTTTCATAACAATTATTGAAAATAATAAGGAGTCCATAATCAGACCTACCATGTACATAAATGATGAAATATACCATATGTTAATACAAAGATTCATTCTTTCTCTTTCATGCTTAATTTTTATAATATGGGATGATATTAATAAATTCATTGTTAAACATATTGAGAACCTTTTCCTTCAAAACAATGTTTGTCTTTATTTAATACAAAGTTTCATTATTTCTTATGCATAGTATTTCTCTCTCATGTGGAATAATTTTCAACTCTATCTTGATAAACATGTTATAAATGTAATGTTACAAGTCAAAAATTTTCATGCATTAGTGCAAAGTGCCATGTTCTCTATCCCTTATTTGTTATCTCTCATGTGGAATGTTCTTTATAATCATATTTTTATACAACTTATAATGATAATTACATTAATTTAATCCCACATACATGGTTTCTACCTAGATTATCCACTACACAATTTAACAACCATATGTCAAGTTTCAATATCATATCTTATGCACAGGAAATAGTTTCCTTCTCCTCATCTCCCCAAAGAGGGTGATAACTAATTTTCCTCTAACCAGGTCCATGATACC
The DNA here is from genome assembly GCA_037957365.1 of Torreya grandis. Classification (NCBI taxonomy): domain Eukaryota; kingdom Viridiplantae; phylum Streptophyta; class Pinopsida; order Cupressales; family Taxaceae; genus Torreya; species Torreya grandis. The sequence goes on from JARHVA010001761.1 coordinate 775,587, forward strand.
ACCCCTATAAAAGGTGAGGAAACCCATACTATTGTTCTTAATGTATACATTCAGCCTATAGATTCTTCAAAACCTCTCCAACATATGTGCTTACATGTTCAATCTGAATCAACTAGGGTTTGCACTTGTGAGACTCTAAGTGATCAAATCACTAGTATGAGCAAGATAATTTTAGATTTAGTTATTACATGAAAGGATCACAACATTGGAAAATTAGATTATAATACAAAAGCCTCAAAGGCACACAAGCTCCAATCATGCATATGCACTTGCACTTAGTCAGTTGGCTATAAATAATATTACATAGAAAAACAAGAAATCACAACAAAGTAACTCTATAACTAGTACAAATCATTCAAAGATAAAATAAGAATTCAAGTGAGGTACTAATGGAATTGATTAAATCTAAATTGATCAAAGTTCTTACTCTACATCTAGTGACAAGATCCAGATATTATTATGCATATCATAGAATGCATGGACATCACATAGATTCATGTTTAGCATTGGAAACACATATACCATAGATAATTGATAATGAGGATCCCATAAAATGTAAATCATTCAAGCATTATATAGTGATATATGAACACATTCACAAAAGGTCAAATCTAGAAATAACACAAAAGTGGTTATTAAAGCATAACTCAGAACAATAAAAGCATCAAAAAGAAAAATTAGAGCAAGAAATAGTATCATAAGCATAGGTAAAGCACGAAAAAGATGAAAATATACCTATCTAAAATAAGGCTCAAAATTTAAAGTAGTATGGGTTTGGTCAAAAATATCTACAACAATTTGATTATCAAGGTCAAAGGTTGGGCAAGCATACTCAAGACATCACTACTCCTATTTTAGCAGTTGATAATGTTTATCACCAAGCTTTGGGATTCATTAAATATCCTAAGGCAATTCGTTTATAGACATAATTTATCAAAGAAAAAGATCTATAAAAACAAAAGTCAACACTATCATTCTATTGATTCAAAATTAAGATGATAATGATGAGTGGAATAATACATGTTATTATAATTTCCAAGATACCAACAATGAATCCAAATATTTAGAGTCATATTTTCAGCCATTCCATCATGTTTCACAATCACGTATGATTCCTTTATTTGATATAAGACACCATGATATGGGGTCTCTCATGAGACTCATAAATTAGTATCATTTCATCTTAGCTTATTTGTACATAATTTCTTATTCTTGCTTATACATAACTTCTTTTTAATCACATGTATAAAGTCTTCTTATGATTGATTGTACATAGCTTATTCTAAAAATACCAAAAACATTCAAATATGTTAAAATACCAAAAACAAGATAAAATTTAAAAATATAAAAATATTCAAACATGTCAAAATCCAAAATTATTCAAATAACTTAAAAACACAAAAATATTTCAATAATATGCTTCATCCATGATTTACATTTCTACTACCATACTAGACTTACATTCTACTATTGTATTCTATTGTTTATTGATTTATCTACATTACCATGCTTCACTTGATCTTATTTGAGTGTGTGTAGTGACTTTCAGATCCTTGATTGCTTCACTCTACCCATTAAGGGGGCATCTTACTTCTACATTTGAGACATACATTGATATATTTACCCATTGGGAGCATCTTCTACATGACCACCATCTAGGTTATGTCATTCCTACACCACACACTCTAGTTATCATGATTTATGTACATTAATTACTAGCTTACATATATTACTTTATCAACACTCACTAGTAAATAGAAATTGTATATTTCTTAACATATACCTAGTCTTATACTATATGTCTTGCATACTTTCAATTATTTATTTGATTAGTTAGATGAGATTATGTTATCAACATTTACATGCCTTCCTTAATTGCTTTATGTAGCCAGATGTGATTTCATTTCTCAATTCTTATTTTTTCTCCTATATGTGCCTTAAGACATTTTATAATGTCTTTTGCTTCTATTCTTGTGTGTGCCTTAAGACATTTTCCAATGTCCTTTGCTTGTACTCTTCTATGTGTTTATGGCCCTCATGCCAACATTACTTGTTTTTAGTTGTACATGTATCTATCATTTGAACGTGCCTTGTATGCTTGTTTTCTAGTTTGAGTGACATGTGCCTATGTCCTTTATTTTCTTGGCCCCTTGGAAACTCTTTTATGCTTCTTTCCCTATGTGCACATTTTTTATTATTTACTTCTCATTATTTACAATGCCATGATCCTCATTATGTATTCGTTTGATTTCTTACATGTCTGATTTGGGCAATAATTTGGGTGACAGCTAATTCCTCAAGGTGACCATTCGGTGATAGTTAATTCCTTGAATTTTGTATTGTTGTCATTTTGTATTGTCGGTGATAGTCTTTTCCTCGAGCTATTATGTCCTCGAGCGATTATGTCCTCGAGCATTGTATTATTTAATGCAAGTGTTGTATTATTTTAATGCTGGGACATTAAATCATCACCCATTAATTCCTCCAACCATGTAATCTATTGAGTTTGTTTTCAAAAATATTTATAAATGCATTGTAACCCGAAAGGGGAAGGTAGACATCTCTTCTCAGAGATAAGCATATGTTTGCAAGACATCTCTTCTTAGAGATAAGCATATGTTTTGTATTGTAGTTGTTAAGTAATACGAGGTCTCTTCTTAGAGAATCCATTGTTATTATGTTATTTCTATGCTATTGAAATATTTGTGAACTAGAACTTTTGAGTTTTGGATTAGTGGTATCAGAGTGGTTTGTCTTGAGAGTGTATGTTCCTGAGGATGAGGTCAGGATACAAGAAACTTGGGTGGGAAGCGATAGAACTTCCAAATGTTCCACATGTGCACCCTAAACAACCTCAAATGGTAGATGACACCAAGACATCTAATCCTTTCAAGGAAATGATGAATGAATCCCTCCAATGGTAACAAATGCAGATGCTCCAATAATTTTCTCAAATTCTTCAAACACTTTCGATGGGAAATTCTAGCTCTACGGCTACACATCTGAGCTCCTCATCAAGGGAGCTTCCTTTCAATGCCCCAACACCCTTCAAGGTTTAGGTAAATTTTGATATTCCCACATTTAAAGGCAAAATCAATGCTGATGTAGTGGAAAATTGGTTGGATCAACTGTCATCCTACTTCTCTATAAATAAGTTCACTGATGGAGAAAATATCACTTTGCTCTTTTGAAATCATCATTGCCCATGAAAAACTAGTGGGAAGTGTACAAAAAGAGGTTCATTATGGATATCATTGGCCTTAGGGTGGAACCCACCTGGGATGATTTTATGGAAGTAGTAAAAGAAGAATACTATCTCCTTGATGTGTATGATGATCTGTAGATATAGTGGCAAAAACTTCACCAAGGCAAGGACCAATTTGTGAAAGATTACACAGACACTTTTCATTCTTTGTTTGCAAGACTGGGCATTGAAGAAAGTGAGAAACACAAAACTCTCAAATATTGTGGTGGAATATAATGGTACAATCGAGGGGAAATGGAACTCTTCAATTTGGAAACCATCGGTGAGGCATACAAGTTCATAGTGAAGATTGAGTAGAAGCATGGAAGAATGGATATAAAGAGTCAGTCATCAAAATGGAAAATTGATAAAGAAGGTCAAACACAAGGCCGAAATTGGAAGCAAAAGGAAGGAAAGACTGGGAAGTGGTGTGGTTATCACAAATATAGAACTCACTCCAAAGAAGAATGTTGAGCTATCAAATCACTGCTTTCTAAGTCACCATCCTCAACATCTACTACTCTACCTCATACAAACCCTATAGTTGAAGAGGTTGAAGAAGAAATTATAGATGCTGATCCTGAAGCCATTGTAGCTTCATCAGATGAGATGTTAGATGAAAAGGAAAGGTTGTTTCACTCTAAGTTATGGGTGAAAGGTAAACCTCTGCATTTCATTCTTGATAGCAAAAGTTAAAAGAATCTAATCTCTACTAATGTTATGAAAAGCCTAAATCTATCCATGAAGCCTCACCCAAAACCATATAGTATTGGATGGTTGAGTCTAGGGAGAGACCTCCATGTCACCCACCAATGTCTTCTCTCATATATAATACAACCTTTCCAAGATGAGGTCTTATGTGATGTGGTCAATCTAGATGTTTGTGATGTACTCTTTGGTTAGCCATTCATGTATGATCAACATGGTATATACGAATCAAGAACTAGATAGATCACTCTCACTCTTGGAACACAGTGCTACAGGGTACCAGAAGTACCACCTTCCACATCTATCTCTCTGCTTAGTGCCAAGATATTTGTTTTCATGGTGATCAAGCCACATGAATCCAAAAGGGCCAATGTTACAGCCCTGACAACACAACAACAAAAGCAAATAGATAATGCACTGAAGAAGTTCATAGCCTTCCATCCACAGACTGATGGTCAAATAAAAATGGTGAATAATTAGGCCTCACACAGTTCTATAAACCACAGCCCCTTCCAAGTGTGCATTGAGAATCAAATCAAGAAATAGCTACCCTAGTTGATGAGGAATATTGATGCAATGGGGACCATTGCTTTCCAAGGAGGGAGGAATGATTCGAGCAACAATTTGGGTGACAGCTAATTCCTTGAGGTGACCATTCGATGATAGTTAATTCCTCAAATTTTGTATTGTTCTCATTTTGTATTGTCAATGACAATCTTTTCCTCGAGCCATTATGTCCTCGAGTGATTATGTCCTCAAGCGTTGTATTGTTTAATGCGAGCGTTGTATTGTTTTAATGCTGGGATATTAAATTGTCACCCGTTAATTCCTCTGACCATGCAATCTCTTGAGGTTGTTCTCAAAAATATGTATAAATGTATTGTAACCCGAAAGGGGAAGGTAGGCATCTCTTGTCAGAGATAAGTGTATGTTTGCAAGACATCTCTTCTTAGAGATAAGCGTATGTTTGCAAGACATCTCTTCTTAGAGATAAGCATATGTTTTGTATTATGGTTGTTAAGTAATAAGATGTCTCTTCTCAGAGAATCCATTGTTATTGTGTTATTTTTGTGCTATTGAAATATTTTTCAACTAGAACATGGATCAATGTCATGATGGACATCATGCTCTATCCCTCCTTGAAAATTGACAACTAACTAGACTTCTAGATTTCTTTCAATATATTGCACATGATATTACATTATTATATCTATCTAGGCATACCCATATTAATCTAAAAAACTCCATTACAAACCATGATATATCTTGAGATATCTTATTGATTATCTTTTTTAAATCATGTATTTTCATAGCATAACACACTTGTAGGACTCTTTCTTCTGAGGGCAATCATTGTAGGGTCTTCATTCCTACCCTCAAAAGAGGGGGAAACACACATAAGTTTTGTCATAGAGATCAAATCCTTTAACTGATTAAAAATTATCTTTTAGAACACCCAAAATAGTATCCAAACTTCAAACTAGATAGAATAAACCAGTTAAATAGTGATGTTTACATAAAAGTCATCAGAATTAGCATAGGATAAGAGTGCCAAGATTGGACTATAGTGTTGGATAGTAGGGTGTCTAATTTTAGTGCTCTTGTCCAAACAACAAAAAATAGATTTTCTAGAAACAAATAGAAAAGTAAGTACACTTAAAGTTTTTTTAGTAATAGTTTAGTTTAGAATCAGCAGTTTTAGTATAGTTTTTCCTAGAGAATCTAGATATAAGGGGCATCATAGATGGCATGATGGCTCCCACATCCAATTTAAGATTAGGTAATTGGTATAAATTCTATATCAAAATCCATGTTTCAAAGACCAGTGATTGCGGGCAATGTGTGTAGCACATTTGACTTCTTTTCTTTTTGAGTTCATTTTATTACCCAATCATTCTCAATAGTTGTATGCCTTATTCCATCTATAGGTGGTTGACATCATTTTAGAGTGGATTTAATACAAGCCTAACCTCCACATTTTTGAGTGGCTTCTACATAAGCATATAGCCTAGTTTTAGTGTGGATTTCATACAAGCCTAATCTTCTCCTTCCAAAGTTGGCCAAGGTTAGCCTAGTTTTTAGTACACATTTGGAAATCCATGCCACATTTTCAGATTTTATAAAATTTATAGGATTCATGATCCATCTCATATAACACACATTAATACTAATATCAATTTATATCTTCATTTCATGGGGTAGTGATGGATCTAAAGGAGTAGCTAGCCTTTGTATTCTTGAGCCACTCTTGGGGAATTGGACACTTAGCTTCATTCATGACATTACTCTTGGTACAACATAATTCAACAGATACTCAACATCACTCAACACCATAATAAGTTTTGTATTGGTTCACAAACTTAATGAGGTGTATTCATTTCTCTCTCTTCCTCTCTCTCTTACCCATATTTATACATTATTATTTTATATATAGCATATATATTAAGAATTTATCTACTATTTATTTTATTTTATAGATTTACACTTCATAATGTGCTCTTTTTATGCACACCCAATATCACACAGCTTCATGAGCTTCACCCTTATAGGTAAGTTCAAGTATACTTTCTATCTTTCCTTTATCCTAGTATTTATCTTTGCTACATCACTATAATAAAAATTGGGCAAATGTATTCATATACAATGTGAAAATTGGTAACTTAAGTGTGGCTTGTGACACCCAACCCATATGTCCCTCTTTCATGCTCTCATGACCCTTCTAGACATATTTTCACTTATTCCCAATCATCCTTAGCCTTCAAAATAGTGATTCCACCTCCTCTAAGTTGATTTTTTTGTGATAATTCCATTTCCCTAGGTCTCGTACCTTAAATACAATAGCACCCAACTTGGACAATAGCGGCAAACCCTAGGGTGTCCATTTCTGATGCTCCTATCCAATTTTATTTTTAGCTCTAATGGTTGCATATTTATATTTCCTATCCTTCTTCTTGTCAACCTAACATGAATACATTTGACCTATGATCAACATGTCTCTATAAAATCCCATTAAAATTTCATTTGCAAAAGGTTGGAAAATATCAAAAAGCAAGAAAGAATACAATCAAGACCATTGAGGCAAACATCCCTATTCTCTACATACAACCATCCAATATAGCTACAAGCACATCTAGATCTTCACAAAAATCTATAACCACATCAATTATACCCAATTTTATCATTTTGTAACTTCATATACACTATTTCATAAAACACGTCAAGTGGAAGAATTACATATGGCTTGATCCCTCTTCAAAGTATTGGTATGTAGGAAATGTGTCCACACAAGGGATATGGATATGGGTTTAGTGCATATTATGCACACTAACCCCCATTTTATTCATATTTTGTAAAATCATAATGGAGTCTAGTATTTGAGGACTAAATCATCTCTGAAGGGAGTTCCATTAAAATCTAGCATCTAAAATTTCATAGGCAAACTCACTTAGGGATAGTGAATAAAACCCATAAAATGCAAGTCTCTAGGACAATAATAGAAGAAGAGGAATATATCACTAGACCTAGGGTGTCCTTATTTTTTACTCCTATCCTTTTATAAAATAAATTATAGATCTTAATTTATGACACTATCCTAGTCCTATAAAATAGATTCTAGACCCTGTCTTAGTCATCTCATTCTAGTTTAAGCTAAGTTACATTTCTCCTCATTTATTACTATTTTTAGAAAGGTTAAAATTATAATTAAATTATACAAATTAGTATCTTAATTATCCTAATATCATTTACTAATTTAATTAACACATACACTTGACTAAATTAGGAATAATACTCTAATATTCCCAAAACATTTAAATAATTCAAAAACACTAAAAATATTTCAATTATATACATTATCCATGCTTTACATTTTTGCTACCATGTTAGACTTACATTTTTTTCTATAGTATATTTTTTATCAATTTATCTACATTACCATGCTTCACTTGATCTTCTTTATGTGTGTGCAGTGACACCCAGATCCTTGATTATTTCACTCTACCCATTGAGGGGGCATCTTACTTCTACATTTGAAACAAAATTTGATATATCTACCCATTGGGGGCATATTATACATGAATAAACCATTTATGTTATGTCATTCCTACACCAAACACTCTATTTATCATGTTGATGTACATTACTTACTAGCTTTCACAGATTACTCTATCAATATTCACTAGTATATAACACTTATGTATTTCTTATTAAATACCTAGTCTTGTACTCTATATCTTCCATAATTTCACTTATTGATTTTTGTAATCATATAAAATTTAAAATTGGATGACTTAGGTATGGCTAATATCATCCAACCTATAGGTCCTCTTTCTTGCTCACTAAACCCTTATTGACTAGACTTTTACTGATTCTTAATCACCTGTAGACACCCAAACTTAGCTTTTTGAGACCCAAGTAGTGATTTGGGACCCAAATCAATCCCCCCAAGGCTCATCCTCCTAGGAAAATAGTGTCAAATTTGGATAGGAGTGCCATAATTTAAGGATGTCCTATTTTAGACATTGTTGTCTAAGTTCTTTTTTAACTCTAACAGTCAGATTTTCTTGAATCCTTATCTTTTTCCTTATTGGCCTAATACAAGTTTATTTAACCCATGATAATTAGTTTCCTTATAAAATGCCATTAAATTTTCATGTATAAGGGTTGGCACTCATTCATAGGAAAGAATAAATAATACAAGGAAGTACACTCAAGCACTCTTCTCTATTCTCTACATACAACCTTATAAAACTAATTCAAGCTTATTCAAGTACTTATACTAGTCCATAGTCATCCAAAGTACATTATAGTTTCACATCATAATTATACACATCACACAATTACACCTAGAACTTCAAATGGGAGAACTAAATTAGCTTAATCCCTCTTCAAATTATTGGTATGTAGCCAGTGTGCCCACACATGGGGTGTGAAGTGCATCCAACATATCCTTTATACACTAACCCCTTCTCTCTTTCCCAAGTTTGCTAATTGAGTTCAAGTACCAAGAGTTGTTAAGGGTTTTGAAGATTGAATCAGACACAGTAATCTTTACATAGAATCAAGCTTTGATTTTTCATTATTGGGGTATTATAGACCTATTGAATATAACCCCAAAAAACTAGACCACTAGGATAATAGTGCCAAAAGTAGAAAACATCAATAGAAGTAAAAATAGTGCCAAAAAGTGGACTACATTTGAAATTACTAGGATGTCCTAAGTTTGTCTCTCCTATCTAATCTAAAAAAGAAGTTATAGGTTTTGTTTATGATAGTCTACCATCCCTACACAATAACTTATAGATCCTACCTCATCTATTTCAGCCTTGAATAAGCTAAGTTTGATTTCTTTACACTTCTTACTATTTTTGAAAAGGTAAAATACACATCTATTTACACAAATTAGTAGGCTAATTAAGACACATTAATTACTAATTTATATTTAATAAAACTTTTACTTGCTTAGGAATTAAACACCCTAATTCTTACAAGAATAAAACATTTGGTAAACCTAACTTCAAATTTTTGCACAAAATCCCTATAATCACTAGGGCTAATTATTTCTAAATTTTTTCAATATTTTCTTAATTTTTATTAAATTAAAAAGTTATAAACCTAAAAATTAATTTAAATATTTTCAATAAATTCACTCAAACCCTAGTTTGCACATATTAGTTCCTATGTGCATACAAACACTTTCAAACTACTAGGAAAAATATACTATTAATTTTAGAAATATTTTTAGATTTTTCAAAATTAAAATTACAAATTTTTTATAATATATTCAAATTATTACACTAAGTTTGAAAAAATTCATTGAAAACCCTAGTTGCATCAAATACATTCTCAATTATTCTTCAGTACTTTTCACATATTGTTTTGAAAATTTAGGTACATATTTAAATCAAAGAAATCAATTTTAAATTTAAAATTTCATAGTATTTTACAAATAATATTTTGGAAAAATCCTTAGTTACATGTACTAGCTCTTTTGTTGTTTGAGGTATCTCCTTACATGTTTGGCAACTTAGTATCCTTTTTGTGCAATTTGTAATCCACCATTTTTTGGAATCTATGTTTCCTAATTTTAGTACATTCCATTTCTTGCAAATTTCCTATTAAAACTGTAAGGATCTTAACAACAACAATTGATTACTTTGTTGTGTAAGCAACTAAACATGGAATTAAATTAGAATAATAAGTAACTAGAAATCAGAATTAGTAAAGAATAAGAGATACAAGAAACAATGAAAAATTGTATTAAACTCTTCCAGAAGAAAATACAATTAAAGAAATCTCTCTTTATTCCACACCTCTCAGATGTACATATCTCTTTCCCTCAAGAGTTCTCTCTATCAATTACAAACACAATTCAGCTACTTGAATTGATTCACCCTTTTTTCTGATACCTACAAGCTATGAAGATCTATCCCTATTATATAGAATTAGGGATCATGAGCTATGCATTCTCCACCGTTAGATACACCTCTTAATCAAAGGTTCAAATCAGTCCTGCCCAAAATAGAAATGTGGACTTACAACTAGCAGTTAAACTTATCATGCAAATAATCTGTTCATCCCATGAAAATAGACTTTTGGAATGCACAGGTGACCGACGTCAGTCCCTATCTACCTGCACATGACTGACGTCAACCAATCCATAACCGATGTTGATAGCCTCCAGTCGATCCTTGACCAACATCAGTGACTGTGTAAATATAGCAACCTTGCATTTGCTCATTTGGTGTAGCTTTTAGCTCCACACCTCAATAATCTCCCACTTGGAGATAAATAGGTACACTTGTACCTATACAACAACATCTTCTAGCTTGTTCCCATCTTCAAGCTCAATCTTGAAGACCAACAAAAGTTGAATGAAGATTCAAATTCTCCTTTATTACCAGCTTTGCTAACATATTAGTAGGGTTCTCATCTGTATGGATCTTTTCCAGCTTCAACTCACCATCCTCTAATACCTGTCTAATGAAGTGGTACCTAAGCTATATATGTTTGGTTCTTGAATGAAAGGCTGAATTCTTTGCCAAATGAATTACACTTTGACTGTCATTGTATAATTTGCAACTCTCTTTCTCCTTTCCCAACTCTTCCATGAACCGAGTCATCCATATCATCTCCTTGCTAGCCTCTGTGACTGCAATGTATTCTGCCTCTATAGTAGACAAGGCAACAACCTTCTACAACTTTGAAATCTAGCTAACCATTATTCCAACAATAGTGAAAACATAACCTATGGTGCTTTTCCTACCATCCAAGTCACCTACCATATCCGCATCTACATATCCATGTAGAAAAGTGTTTGACCCTCCATAGCATAAATGCCTACCATTGGTCCCTCTCAGATATCTGAGAATCCACTAAACTACTTTCCAGTGTTCCTTTCTTGGATTAGCCATAAACTTACTGAAAAATCCCACTGCTTGGGTAATATCAGGTCTAGTACATACCATTGCATACATTAAGCTCCCAACTGCGGAAGCATATGGAACTCTACTCATGTACTCTACCTCGTCATGTGATTTAGGACACTGTTCTTTACTCAAATTAAAGTGTCAAGCCATAGGTGTGCTTACTAGTTTTGCATCCTACATATTGAACCTCTCTAACACCTTGTTCACATAATCCTCTTGAGACAAAATCAAACTATGATTTTTCTTGTCTCTCTTAATACTCATGCCAAGGATTTTCTTTACTGATCCCAAATCCTTCATGGCAAATGTGTGAGCTAATTTTACCTTAAGCTCAAAAATATCCTACATGTGTGAACCTGTAACCAGCATATCATCTACATACAGCAACAAGATAATATATCTACCATTATCCAATCTCTTCAAATAAACACAATGATCAGATTGACATCTACTGAAACCATGGTCAATCATAAACTAGTCAAACCTCAAATACCATTGTCTTAGAGCTTGCTTAAGACCATATAATCTTTTCTTCAACCTGCACATAAGTTTCTCCTTACCTTTGACCTCAAAACCTTCCGATTGATCCATATATATTTCTTCATCCAAATCTCCATGAAGAAACATTGTCTTAACATCAAGCTACTCAAGATGCAAATCCTCAATAGCAACTAAAGACAATACAGTCTGAATAGAAGTCATTTTTACTATAGGAGAAAAAATTTCACCAAAATCAATACCTAGTTTCTGTGCAAATCCCTTTACTACCAACCTGGCCTTATGTCTCATTTGTCCATCCTCTCCTTCCTTTAACCTATAAACCCATTTGTTTTTTAGTGCTCTCTTTCCTACTGGTAACTCAACCAAATCCCACATTTGGTTCTCTTTCAAGGAATCAATCTCCGCATTCATGCCAAGCTCCCACTATTTTTGAGTTTCTACCTATATTGCTTCATCAAAACTCTCTGGTTCTCCACTATCAGTGAGCAATAAGTAGAATAATGAAGGGGAATATCTAATTGGAGTTTACTTACCCTTTTTGACCTCCTCTTGGGCATTTGAGACTCATTCACTGCTTGCTATCCACCCAAATTCTCTGTCAGTGACCAATCTCGGTCATCTCCAGGCCTGTACCTAACCGACGTTAGTTTCACATGACCGATGTCAGTTCCTTCTTGATCAATGTCAGTCCCTGTCTGATTGACATCAGTTCCTTTATGATTGACATTGGTTCTTGCCTGACCAATGTCAGTGTCTGTGTTTTCTTGAGTGTGAAAATTCTTTCCCATGAGCTCATTTTGGATCATCACCTCATCCAAATCAACATTGCCCTGCTCAGAATTATTCAGGTTCTTGAGCTAATCACTGGACATCACCTTCTCATTGAAAACAACATCATGGCTTCTAATTATTTTGTTAGTTCTTAGACTCCACAACTAGAATCCAAAATCTCTAGAGCCATAACCAATAAAAGTTCACCTCATAGATTTAGCATCCAACTTCTTTCTATTTTCTTTATCAACATGCACAAAAGCTTCAAAACCAAAAACTCTGAGAAATGAAAGATCTACCTTTTTACCTATCCACGACTCTTCTATAATTCCACCATCCAGAGTAGTATAGGGTCCTTTATTAATCAGGTAAACTGTAGTGTCTACAACTTCTACCCAAAATTGTAAGGGCAAACCAGCATGCAACCTCATACTCCGTGCACACTCCAATATTATTCTATTCATCTTTTTAGCAACTCCATTTTGTTGAGGTGTCCTTAGAACCATCCTTTCCCTACATATTCCATTCATAGAATAGTACCTGTTGAACTTATAAATATAGTACTCACCACCATTTTTAGATCTAAGGCACTTCAATCTCAAACCTGCTTCATTCTCAACCAAAGCTTTCTATATCATAAATGTGTCAAAAACATTAGATTTCTTCTTTATGTAATAAACCCATACCTTTCTTGTAACATCATCAATGAAAGAAACTTAATACTATCATCCTCCAATAGAAGCTACCTGAGCTAGTCCCCACACGTCTGTGTGAACAAGCTCCAACTTGTGCTTCCTCTTTGTTGACCCAATTTTGAGAAACCTCACTCTCTTCTATTTTACAAAAACACAATGCTCACATAAATCTAGATCTATGCTTTTCAAATCTGAAAACTTACCTTTTGACTTAAGAACTTTCATTCCCTTCTCACTCATGTGGCCAAGCCTATAGTGCCACAACTTTGCATCTACATCTGAAGTAGATAATATAGAGGGTGAATAATCAGTAATACAATTACATAAATAGAGAGTACCTACTCTCTTACCTCTAGCTAATACAAGTGCACCCTTGGTGACCTTCCAAGATTTAGCTTTGAGAGTTATTGTATAACCCTCATCCCCTAACTTTCCTATAGAAATCAGATTCCTCTTTAGAATGGGTACATGCATGACATCTTTCAACACCCATGTGTTTCCATTCTACATTTTCAGCTGCACTTTTCCTTTGCCAACAATTTTACAAGGCTCATCATCCCCTAGATAAACTATTCCAAAATCTCCCTGGACATAATCATTAAAATATTCTATATTTGAGGTTACATGGAAAGAGGCACCAGAATCTAAAACCCAAGATTCTATTTTATTATCCAAAGAAAATATAAGATCATCTTGTGCAACAATACCTACAACTTTTGTTTCTTTTTTACCTTCATGCTGATTTTCTTCTTTAACTGGCAACCATCAATCTTTCTTTACATGCCCTATCTTTCCACAATTCTAGCAAGTTATTTTTCTTCCATTTCTGGATTTGGATCTACCTCTTATCTTTGACTTAGACTTTGATCTCCCTTGCTTGCGCTTCTCTTTTTACCTTCCCCTGCTTTCAATACTTAAAGCATTACTTGATGTTTCCCCTGTGCTTTTCCTGTGAGTTTCTTCATTCAAGATTACACTAACAACATCTACTTTCAAGATATTTGTAGCAGATGCAGTATTACTAACTACCATTACCAATCTATGCCAACTTTCAAGTAAAGAGCATAAAATTAAGAGAGCCTTTATTTCATCATCAAAAACTATTTTGACTGAATTTAACTGATTTACTATTGCATGGAAATCATTAAGATGACTAGATATAGATCCACCTTCCTGCATTTGAAAATTAAATAATTGCTTCATAAGATATACCTTATTTGAAGCTGAGGGCTTTTCATATAAATTTTCCAAAGTATCCATTAACTCTACTTTTGTGTTTGCCTGTGACAAGTTGGAAATCACAAAAGATGCCAGGCTCAACCTTATAGATCCCAGAGCCTTTCTATTAAGAACATTCCATTCTTCATCTTGCATATCTATGGGCTTGCTTGAAACCCCACCCAATGGCAAGTACATATCTTTTTGCTATAGATAATCTTCTATCTGCATCTTCCATAATTGATAGTTCTTGCCGTTAAACTTCTCCATTCTCAGTTTACTTTCTTCTGCCATTGCTATACTCCCACTCAAACAAAAACCCCTGTGAGTGACCTTTAATCAATACACACTAAATAGATCTAAAACCACCTATTAGTGAACCTGAGCTTTGATACCACTTGTCAGGATCTTAATAAGAACAATTGATTACTTTGTTTTGTAAGCAACTAAACATGGAATTAAACTAGAATAATAAGTAACTAGAAATCAGAATCAGCAAAGAATAAGAGATACAAGAAATAATGAAAACTAGTATTAAACACTTCCAGAAGGAAATAAATTAAAAAAATCTCTCTTTCTTCCACACCTCTCAGATGTACAGATCTCTTTCCCTCAAGAGTTCTCTCTATCAATTACAAACACAATTCAACTACTTTAATTGATTCACCCTTTTTCTCATACCTACAAGCTATGAAGATCTATCCCTATTATATAGAATTAAGGATCATGATCTATGAATTCTCCACCATTAGATACACCTCTTAATCAAAGGTTCAAATCAGTCCTACCAAAAATAGAAATGCAAACTTATAACTAATAGTTAAACTTATCATGCAAACAATCTGTTCATCCCACAAAAATAGACTTTTAGAATGCATAGGTGACCGACATCGGTCCTTATTTGCCTACACACAACCAATGTCAGCTGATCCATAACCGATGTTAGCAGCCTCTAGTCAATCCCTGACCGATGTCGATGACTATATAAATATAGCAACCATGCATTTGCTCATTTGATGTAGCTTTTAGCTCCACACCTCAACAAAAACATATTGAAAAACATTTAAAATTATTTTCTTACTTTACCAATGGATCAATATACTGATTTTGATAAAAATGATAAAATATAACTTTAATAACTCTTAACCAAACATCCAGATATGCAAGATGACATGATTTAAATTTTATAAGAAAAATAAAAATTAACCAATGGATAATCTTCTTAAACCATATATCAGCCACTTATTAACAACACTATAAGGGAAATTATGTCTCAGCCACCCCTTATAGTATTATCCCTTCTTCTATGCCACCAACTATAGCTAATACATCCCTATCTCCTAATGTAGCAGCCCTTGTGAAAGAGATAAGATCTCTTCAATCTAAGGTGCAACAGCTTGAGCAAGTTACCAATACACCTACATAAGAATTAGATTCTTTTACATTTCTATATACACCATTGGCATGTCACATTCCTTCTACACCCTTGACAAAAAGATTTTTTCAACTTAAGATTACTCTTTATGATGGAAAGGGTGATCTATAGACACATTTGAGTACCTTTCATGCAGAAAATTTACATTGTGTACCCAATGACTGGATACTTACCAAACTTTTTCCATGGATCCTAAAGGATTATGCTCTACAATGGTTTTATAGTCTACTAAATCAGTCAATCATAACATTCAATATTTTATCAGACATGTTCCTATCACATTTTAATATCAACATTGGTGATAAGGTCTCATATGCACAAATTGTACAATAGAAACAAAGGCCAAATGACCCTCTCATAGATTACATTCTTAGATACAAGACTATTTTAGATAAGTTAACTATCCCCATGGCTAATCAAGACCTACAAGAAATCTTCTAATAGAGCCTTTTACTAGCACTACATGAATCAATTATGTTTAAAATATTCTCTTCCTTCACCGAATTATGTCATACACTTAAGAGAAGAGAAGTCAAGTTAATCTCAATGGGCAAAATCAAGTATTCAAGTACTTTAGACACAACAAACAAGAGTAATAGAAAATTCCCATACAAGGTCAAAATTAGTGACAATAAGAGTCAAAATCAACCAATAGTCAATATAGATTTAGATCCCCCTTAGTGTGTGGTTTTATGAGCACCTCCTCGATGTGCATTTACTAATTTACTGGTTTCTCTAGCTAGAATTCTATAGAAGTTATTAGAATACAATGTCATAACTCTCCCACACATTAAAGAAGAGTATCCATCAAAGCCTCTTCCACAGGGATATGATCAACATGCATTTTGAAATTTTCATAGGGAACTAGGCCACATAACAAATAGATGCATCAGTTTACAATAGAAGATATAGGATTTGATTGATGATAATCTACTTAATCTAGGCACTTTACCTGAGCCTCCAAAGATAAATCCAACACAAGATAGGGATTTGAAAAAAAATTTAGATCCATTTCCATAACATTCAAAACAAGATAAAGAGTACACATCAGGTGTTCATCATACATACCATACACATCCTGCACCAGTTACATACCAGGCACCTTCAATTGAGGTACATCCTTTGAGAGGTATGATAGGTGTATATGAGTCCAAAGATCTAGCCAGGCCTTCTATATCTTTATTACATCAAGATATTATGGAGGATGATATAGGTTATAATGCACTTTTTATCATAACACATATCCATAGTTATCCTATCTAGAATGTACTCATTGACAATGATTATAGTCTTAATATGTGTACCTTAACACTATTATAGCATTTGGGTTATTCAGAGTAGGATATCATTCCAATTGATAAAATTATAAGTGGTTTTAGTGGGCATATTAAGATTTCATTGGGTGAGATAGTACTTTAACTATAGGTTGGTCCTACACATATGGCCACACCATTCACTATAGTTCCTAGAATATTAATTTTGGCATACTACTTGGTTGACCATGAATTCAAATATTCAAGGTGATAACTTATATACTCCATATATACATTAATTTTATTTACACTAATCAGGTTATTATAGTCATTAGAGTTATTTATGAGTTACCACTCCCCATTTTAAATCCATTTACTAACTACCAATCACTAGATCCATTTCTTCCACTAGTTTTAGCTTCTCCTCTAGCTTTTATTTAAGTTCCAATTTAGGTTCAATTATATTTGTAACATCCATCACTAATATAGAGGGTTCACACACCCCCATAGCTTCAAGATTCTAGATGGCTTCTAGCTACAGTGTTCACACCTAGAGTAGTAACACTAAGGTCTCATGAAGCTAAATAGAGAGCAACTATTCAGAGAGATTCTTATAATTATAGATGGGTCCCTAAGAGCCCTATAGTTGTATCCACTTCTTAGATTCATAGGGGAACCCCACACTTAGTTTCCACTTTAAAGATTTTATATCAGTTACAATATACATAGTTTTTAACTGCATAATCTTAGACACTCCATCATGCCTTATGATCATGCATGATCAAATTATTTGATACATGAAACCATGATAGGGAGTCTCATCCAAGACTCATCTCTTAGTATCATTTCTTCCTAGTTTTGCCTATACATAGCTTATATCAAAATATAAAAAAAATTACAAAAAACTTAAAATAAAAAAAACATTCAAATATGTTAAAAATACCAGAAATATTTCAATTTTTTCATCATCCATTATTTTTATTATTACTATCATGATAAGACTTACATTGGTTTTTTCATGGTATTTTATGTCAATTTTTCTACATTACCATGCTTCATTTGATCTTTTTTGAGTGTGTGAAACTACATTCATCTACTTAATTTCTTCATTCTACCCATAAAGGGGATATTTTTACTTATACATTTGAGACATACATTGTTATATATACCCATTGGGGGCATCTTCTACATGACTACACATACAAGTTATGTCATTCCTACACTACATACTCTAAGTTATCATGTTGATGTACATTACTCTATAGCTTACATAGAATATCATATCAACATTTCACTAGTATTTAGCACTTATGTATCTCTTAGCATATACCTAGTCTTGTACTACACATGTTTTGCATACTCTCACATTTGATTTGATTAGTTATATGTGGTTTTATCCTTTTATATATTACATGCTTTCTCTATTTACTTAGCATAGCTTATGTGATTGCATTTTCCAATTCATGTTTATCTCTTGTTTATGCCTTAAGAAATTTGCCAATGTCCTTTGATTATTTTTCATGTGTGTTCTTTAGGACATTTTCCAATGTCCTTTATTTGTACTCCTCTATGTGCCTATGTTTTGTGTGCTATTTTTTCTTATTTCACTTGTATATATATGGGGCATTTGAACATGCCTTCCATGCTTATTTCCAGTTTGAGTGACATGTGCCCATGTCCCTTTTTTATGTGGCCCCTTGGCCCATCTAATATGATTATTTATTCTTTCTTATTTGCTTTTTGATTGTCAAATGTTTTCAATTCCATGATCCATATCATGCATTTCCTTTGCTTTCATGGCTGTCATGATGGACATCATACTCCATTCCTCCAACTAATAAATAACAAATAATAAATAAGAATTAACATTTTTAGTTCCATTTTGGTACATTGTACATGATTTTACATTTTTATACCTATCTAGGCATACCCTTGTTGATCTAACAATCTCTCAGTACAAAAATTACTATATCTTGAAACATATTATCAAACATTAAATGCTATATCATATATCTTTTCAAAATTAACACACTTGTAGGACTCTTTTCTTCTTAGAACAATCATTATAGGTTCATCATTCCTACCATTAAAAGAGGTGGAATCAAATAGGGGCTTTTTCATAGAGATAAAACCTACTACCAATCAAAACAACAACAATCAAAATAGTCAACACAATTTTCTTAGATACAAGGGGTTATCATGCACGACATGATGGTTCTCACTTTTAGTTCAAATTGGTAGTTCGCATAACTTCCAAATCAAAATCCATGTTCTATACATCATTGATTGGGGGTAATTTTCATGACACATTGATGTAATTTTGGTTTCTGAGTTTAATTTATTCTAGGCATTCTCAGTAGTTCCATGCCTTAATCCATCTATAAGTGGTTGGTATCACATTCAAGTTAAACTTTCATACATGTTTAGTTTTTTGAGCACCTAAGTTCCTATGTTGGCTTTCATATAAGCCTATTACATCAATTTGGGTGTGGATTTCATACAAGCCTAGTCTCTATCTTTAGAAATGGCCAAGAGTGGCCTACTTTATAACACACATTCAGATATCCATGCCATAATGTTATATTTATAGCACATTCATGGGATCCATGAGCCATCTCATATGACATATTTTATATCGATATCACTTCCTAGCTTTACTTCATAGGGAAAAAATAGAGCGAAAGGGCTAGCCTTTGTGTTCTTGAGCCACCTATTTAGAGGGATTGGATATATAGTCTAAACATTTATTAAAACACACATGATTTGTTAACTTTACTTAATTATCAATGATGGAGCCAAAATTATAACCTTTACATTCTTGAGCCACATTCTATGGAATTAAGAAATCAATTCCATTCATGAGATTACATTTGAATCAACACAATTTGGCATCATAATAGGTTTTGTATTGGTTCATGTACCTATTGAGGTGTACTCATTCCTCTCTCTTCCTTTCCTCAATTTTTTTAAGTTATCATTTTAGATATAGCATATATAGTAAGAAATAATATAATTCATGTCTTTATTTATATATTCACACATCACAGTGTGTTCTCTCTATACACATCTAGCATCACATAACTTCATGAGCTTTTCCCTTATAGATATGTTAGGTATGCTTTATGTTTTTCCTTTATCCTAGTATTTCACTTTGCTGCATCACTAGAGTAAAAGGGGGGGGGGAATCTAATCATATAAAATTCAAAATTGGATGACTTGGGCATGGATGATAACACCCAACCTCTAGGTCCTCTTTTTTGCTCACTCAACCATTCTTGGCTAGACTTTCACTGATTCCCAATCACCTGTAGCTTCTTGGACTTAGAATTTTTAGACCCAAGTAGCACTCTCAAAATAAAATCCATCCTCTTAGGGCTCATCCTCCTAGGACAATAGCACCCAATTTGGATAAGAACACTAAAATTTATGGGTATCTTATTTTTGGTGCTATTGTCAAAGTTCAATTTTACCTCTAATGGTTAAATTTTCATGAATCTTTATCTTTTTCCTTATCAACCTAATACAAGTTCATTTAACCCATGATCATTATTTTCCCTAGATAAGGCCATTTAATATCCATTTAGAAGGGTTGACACTCATTCACAAGAGAGAAGAAAGAATACAAGCAAGTACACTCAAGCACTCTTCCCTATTCTCTACATACAACCTTCCAAAACTAATTCAAGCCTATTCAAGCACTCATACCAGTCTCTAGTCATCCAAAGTGCATTCAATTTTTGCATCATAGTTCCAAAAAATTGCATAAATAAATTCAAATGTGAGAATTACATTAACTTAATCCCTATTCAAAGTATTGGTATGTAAGTAGTGTGCCCACACATGGGGTGTGAAGTACATCTAGCATATCCTTTACACACTAACTCCTTCTCTCTTCTTAAGTTTGCTACTCAAGTTCAAGTACTAAGAGTTCTTAAGGGTTTTTAAGATTGAATAAGACACACATTGAGATCTACATAGAATCAAGCTTTGATAGTTCATTTTCATAGTGCTACAAGCCTATTAAACAAAACCCAAAAAATATAGACCACCAAGACAATAGTGTCAGAAGTGGATAGCATTACCAAATGTGGACAATAGTGCCAAACAATAGACTAAAATGCCAAGTACTAGGGTCTCCTAAGTTTTGTGCTCTTGTCCAATCCAAAAATAGAGTTATGGGTCCTATTTACAATAGTCTTCCATCCCTTCATAGTAATTTATAGATCTTACCTCATCCATTTTATCCTAGAATAAATTAAGTTTGGTTTCATTACACTTCTTACTATTTTTATAAAAGGTAAACTACATATCTATTTACACAAATAAATAGGATAATTAAGACACATTAATTACTAATTTATATTTACTTATACCCTTATTTTCTTAGGAATTAAAAACCCTAATTCCCAAAATAATAAACCACTTTGATTAGTTAGATGAGATTAGATTTCTAGCATTTACATGCTTTCTTTTCTTGTTTTTAGTAGCTAGATTTGATTGAATTATTTAGTTCCTATTTTGTCTCTTATATGTGCCTTAGGACATTTGTCAATGTCCTTTTATTCTATTCTTGTGTGTGCCTTAGGACATTTTCCAATGTCCTTTACTTATACTCTTGTATATGCCTATGGCCCTTGTGCCAACATTGCTTGTTTCACTTGTATATGTCTGTGGCATTTGAACATGGCTTGTACACCTTATTTTCAATTTTAGTGACATATGACCATGTCCCTTATTTTCTTGGCCCCTTGGCCACTCTTGTATGCTTCTTACTTATTGCCTATGTGTGTTTCTTGCTTGATTACTTTTTAATTTTTTTCAATGCCATGATCCACATCATGCATTCTCTAGCTTTATTAGATGCCATGATGGACATCATGTTCCGTCCCTCCTTAACAACTAATAAATAACTAGGATTATAGTTCTAGTTCATTATATTTCACACACTATTACATTATTATATCTATCTAGGCATACCCTTGTTGATCTAACAATTGCCATTACAAATCATGTTATATTTTGAGATATCTTATCAATTCTCATTGATATATCATGTCTTTTCATATCATAACACACTTGCATGGCTCTTTCTTCTAACAATATTCATTACAGGTTATTCATTCCTACCCTCATAAGAGGGGGAAAAAATAGGGGTTTTGTCACAAAGATCAAAACTCCCACCAGTCAAAAAATTAACTTTGAAAACACCCAAAGCAGTATTAAGAATTCAAAAAAATTAGAACATACCAAAAAGATAGTGATAATTACATAACAATCATTAGAATCAGCCCAAGATGAGATCACTAAGGGTTTTTTAATTTTGGCACTCCTATCCAAATAACAAAAAAAAATAGATTTTTCATAAATAGGTAGAAAGGTGAGATCAACTACAATTTTTGCACATATGGACTAGCTCAAATTTAATAGTTTTGGTATAGTTTTTCTTAGAGAATCTACATATAGGGGTAATCATGTGTAGCATGATGTCTCTAACTTCTAGTTATAGATTTGGTAGTTGGTATAACTTCTAGATCAGAATCCATGTTATAAACACCAGTGATTAGGGGGCAATGTGTGTGACACATTTGACTTCTTTTATTTTTGAGTTTAGTTTATTAACCTAAAATTCTTAGATATTACATACCTTAATCCATTTTTTAGGTGGATGGAATCATTTTAGAATGGCTTTCATATAAGCCTAACCTCCACATTTTTGAGTGGATTTCATACAAGCCTAATTTTCCACCTTTTCCAAGTGGCTAAGAGTGGCCTAGTTTATAGAATACATTCAACTATCCATGCCAACATTATTAGATTATAGAGTATTCATGGGATTCAATATTCATCTCATATGACACACATTTCATACCAGTATTAGTTCATAGCTTCACTTTATGAGGTAAAGACAGAGCTAAAGGACTAGCTAGCCTTTGTATTCTTGAGCCACCTACTCAAATGGATTGGACACATAGTCTAAACATTGATTAACACATGCATGATCACATAGCTTCAGTTAGTGGGTAATGATGGAGCCAAATGGCTAGCCTTTGCATTCTTGAACCACTCTTAGGGAACTGAACACTCAGCTACATTTTTTATATTACTCTTGGTATAACATCATTCATCACATACTCAGCATCACTCAACATCACAATTAGTTTTGTATTAGTTTTCATACTCAATGAGGTGTTTTCATATCTTTTTCTTCCTCTTTCTTGCCTAGATTTTATACATTTTGTATTGTTTTACATACTTGATGAGGTGTTTTAATTCCTTTCTCTTTCTCACTTATCACATATTCAACATCATTCATCACATACTCAGCATCACTCAAAATCACAACAAGTTTTATATTATTTTTCGTACCTGATGAGGTGTTTTCATTCCTTTTTCTTCCCCTCTCTTACCTAAATTTCATACATTATTATCTTAGATATAACATATCTAGTAATAAATGATCCACTCTTTATTTTATATTATATATTTACACTTCACAATGTGCTCTCTTGATGTACAACCAATATCACATAGCTTCATGATCTTCACCCTTATAGGTAAGTTCAGGTACACTTTCTAGTCTTCTTTTATCTTAGTATTTCAATTTTTTGCATCACTATAATAAAGGGGGGGAGGGAGAAATGTAGTCATATAAAATGTGAAAATTGATAACTTAGGTGTGGCTTGTGATACCCAACCCATAGGTCCCTCTTGATTGCTTTTATGACCCTTTAGGGCCCCTTTTCACTAATTCCTAGTCATTTGTAGCCTTCTAAATAGTGATTCCACCTCCTCCAGGTTGTTTTTATTGTGATAATTTCATCCCCTAGGTCTTGTACCTTTAAGACAATAACACCTAACTTAGACCATAGCATTAGACCCCAGGGTGTCCATTTCTGATGCTTCTATCCAATTTCATTTTTAGCTCCAATGGTCACTTCTTTCTAGTTCCAAGCCTTCTTCTTATCAACCTAACATGAATATATTTGACCCATGACCAATAGATTTCTATATAATCCCATTCAAAGTTCATTTATAAGGGGTTGGAAAATATCACAAAGTAAGCAAGAATACAAACAATACTACATCAAGTATATTTCCCTATTCTCTACATAAAACCATCCAATATAACCACAAACTTATTCAAACCCTTACACCATTCCCTATCCACCTTAATCACCCCTAGTTTTAAAATTTTTCATCTTCATACACACTATTTCATAAATCACATCAAGTGGGAGAACTACATTTGGGTTGATCCCTCTTTAGATTATTGGTATGTAGGTAGTGTTCCCATACAATGGGTGTGGATACACATGCAGTGCATGTTACACACACTAACCCCCCCTACCCCCTCTTTCTCAAAGTTTATATAAGCATATTGGAGTTCTCTAGACATCTAACATCCAAAATATCATAGGTAGGATCACACAGGGATAATGAACAAAATCTTAAAATCTCAAGTCTTTTGGATAACAATGAAATAATAAGATTATAGCACTAGACCCCAAGGTGTCATATGATGCTCCTATCTTTTCATGAAATGAAGGCTAGAGCTAAATTCATGACACTATCCAAGTCTTGCATAATAGATTCTAGACCTTGTCTTAGTTATTTCAATCTAATTTAGGCTAAGTTACATTTCTCTTCATTTATTACTATTTTTAGAAAGGTTCAAATTACAATTAAATTATATAAATTAGTATCTTAATTATTGTAATATTATTTACTAATTTAATTAACTCAGATCCTTAACTAAATTAGGAATAGTATTCTAATATTACCAAAAATGTTAAATCATGCACAAAAAGAAGGCAACTTTTACAATTATAGATCGAACTAAAAGAAAACTACAAATATATATATAACATATATACAAAATTAAAAAAACTTTGTATGCATAAAATTCAGCCTTTCAAGGCTACGTTCTCTAAATAGAAACATGGACTTTGGTTAGTGTAGTGGCTAAGGTGGTAAAAGTAGAGATTATAGATGTCAACAAGGCATTAGAAGTAGTAACTTGAGATTGTTTCTTCTTTTCTTCAATCTCTTTGTAACACTTATTTTCAATGTCATGCTACTATCAAATGATATCTAAATTTAGTAAAGGTGGTTTGTGGACTCTATTGACTTTGTTGACTTAATCAAGGATCTTCACATATTCTACCTTGGTCTCTTAGAATTTATTCTTGAAAATATCCACTTCAATGACCTTCTTTAGGGTGAAGCTCAATTCAGCTTCTATGTCTTCCAATACTAGGCCTTGTAGACTATCTTTGAATTTATCAATGGCCTCCTATATGAGTTGATCAAAATTGATCATAATGATCAATTTTCTTGTAGTGTCCTTTACCTTAGATAACTTTAGATCATTCAAAATTTGATGAACCTAGGTCTCATAATCTTGATATTTGGGGAGTAAATCCACAAATGATGTTAGCCATTCCCTTGCTTCCTCTATTCTTATAACCACCAAGTTGAGGGTATGATATGCCTCCAATAATGTCATGGGGTCTAAATGGCTATATTTGTTATTGCCTATGTATTCAACAAACATATTCAATTTAATGTTATCATTTTTAAAGAATTTAATAATTCATTAGTTTTATTAACATGTGGGGCTAATTCAACTTGCATAAAATCTAGAGCTTCCATATAATTATAGCATTTAGAGGCTACATCTTGAACTTTTACCTCTGTGCCTACTAGTATGTGGATAGTTTTAGTCTATTCTTTCAATTATGTTACCTTAGCCTGTAGCTTTTATCTAGTCATTTTTGTACCTTCATGAATAGCTATCATAGCCTCCTTGTGTGCTTCAGTCAGGTCTTTGATGTTTTTAATATAAAGGGATTATCTTGACTACCTATTTTGTCTCTTGGTGAGGGAAAATGCTCCTCAAGAATCAAATTTGGGCCTTTGTCATCCTCTTATTCATCTTCTTCACCCTCTGTATGCTTCTAGATAGTTTTTAAAATAGATTGGTGATAGAAGGGAGCTTAATAATTTTAAAGCTAAGTAACTAATAAGTCTTACTTCTCAAATCCATGGCCCTGGGAGGAATATTCAACTATGTTACATCTATTTCTTCTAAGGTTGTGTCTATAACATCTTCCTCAACCTCCTTTATGACTTGTTATTTCTTTGATGCCTTAACAAGGATGTTAGGTAGGGAGGGTTAGATAATTTTAGACCAATCCACTCTTCCAAATTGAGGGAGTGGATAAAATGTGACTATTTGGGGTGTGACCCTCTTACCTTTGCCTGAACTTGCCACTATGGTTTCTTTAGATGGAGTGGTGGATGACATGGGAAGGGTGATCTGAGTGGATTCAACACAGTGTTGTAGAGTGGACATGGCTATCTCAACCTTCATGGATGCCTTCTTATTCCTTAGTGTTCTAAGGGTGGAAATTCTAAAAGGAATGTTGAAGGTATCCATGATGGAATTGAATGGAATAGAGGTGAAAATTAAATAAATGGAAGTGGTAGAGGCAATAGTGGAATAAATACCCTTTTCAACCTTTGGGGATATTAAAGGGAATTGTATGAATGAGATTGGGGCAAACGGGTCATCAATGGTAGAGGTAAGAACTTCTACTTTGGGGGTTCTCAAAATAGAAGAAATAGGAACAATATCAAACATGGGAATAGAGGAAGTAGACAAAGAAATAGATTCAATAGACTGAATACCTAAGGAGTCTTATAGAATTAGTTTCTTACCCCTATCAGATTATAAGCTCAAAGATTTAGCCTTTTATATCTTATCCTTTTCATCAGAATCCTCTTCATCTTCATTCAAGTCAACTTCCTCCCCTTCTACCACCTATGTTTTTTGGGGTCTTGTAGGCAAGTCTTGAGTTTGTTCAACTGTGGGACTACCTACATGAGTCCAAGAATTATTTATATAGATGATAATGGTCTTTGTCTATGTCAAGGAGATTTGATGGCCTTGAATAATTGCTTATTCTATTGTTACACCTATAGATGTGGTAGCTTGTACATGGGGAATAATTGTGGGCATTTGAAAGGACTATTTTAGATAATCTAAACTTGTGTCCATAAATTAGAGGGGAGATCATATTTTAAAATGAATGGTTTTTATGTTTTTTATAGTTTTACATGGAGAGTATTGTAATAATTTAGATCTATTCCCCATTTATTATATTGGATAGAATTTAAAATTATAAAATTTTGAATAATATAGGTGTATTCTTGATATTTGATTTTTATTTGGACTATAGATAAGTCCAAATTATCTAAAATAGTCCCTTTAAACTATGCTAGTATCTTGCTATTCCTATGCTTACCATTCTTCATCGGAGTCTAAAATAATGGGTTCTCCTACTTATGCTCCCCTAAGATTAGGTTTAACTACCCTAGGTTCCTTATTCATAGGCTTGAACTTTTGAGGGAGTCCTTAAGATGTGGATCCTACTTGGTCCTTTAACTGCTCTACAAATTAACCCTTCCATAAATTTGAACATGTTTACCCTTGAAAGAATGAATTTTTACTATCCAATTCCCTCACAGAGATGGTAGGATCTTGTTGGATCATCCTAAAATGATCCTGCTTGAATCTAATAATATTTTCCCTCTCCAAAACTTCATCATCATCTTTTGCATTAAGAAATAAAAAGTCATAAGAGTAACATTCATGGATGTAAAGGATATTGAATCCCTATATATGCTTTTGGATGAGTTTGTGGTGATCATAATTCCTATGTGGAAGTGTGGGAAAGTGATAATTTTTCCTCTTGTCACCCACTTATCCAAAATGTTTTCTCATGGTGCAAACCATTTAGCCAATGACTATGTGGTGTCCAAAGAATGAGGCTTTCTTCATTCTTGATAGATCCTCCTCTATGCTCCACCATAACTTAAAATCAATTTATTTCTCTACCACCTTATCATGAACATATTTTGTAAGGCATAAGGGATGAACCCTATTTACCTAAATCATGGTGATAGTGAAGTCTAAGTATAGGAAGTAATCACCCCTCTCAGAAAGTGTTTTCATAATTTTATCTCCTATCCTAGCCATAAGCAAACCATGGTTGTCTTACCAAACTTGAGGATACATATGCTTAGCAAAATTTACCATATTATTTATATAAGCATATATGTGCATGAACTAGAAATGGTCACAAATCCTATTTTTAATATAGTTAATAGATAGGATCCATAGCTCATAGATAACTTTGTAGATGGTCCCCATGAAAACATCTAATAAATAGGACATCATGTAAAAATGGCTCGCATGAGTAGGTCACCTATCCTTGTGGATGACCTACCCCCTTAAATGAAAATTGATGATCTCTTCCAATGTGAACCCAACATCAATGGTCATCATCATGTGAATCAATGGCACCTAATCCAAATTAAGAAAGCGAATGCTTGGCATACCATCGAGTATGTTTAGTAGTACCATACCAATGTGCACTCCCATCCTAAATTGATTAATGGGAGTATGCCCCTTCAATTTATTCCCTTTGAATCTAATGGTCTATTTGGTGGTTAAACATGAAGATAACACCTTATCCGTTGAGTTATCTACATTTTAATGCACCAATCTATGTTTGTCAAAATATGCATCAAGTTACTGAAGGACAAGTATCTTTATAAGTTAGCTCCAAAAATTCAATCCATGACTATAGGATTCCCAATATGGTGGATGAAAACATCTTGCATGACCTTTCCTATGAATAACAAGTTGTGTAAGAGGTCGATGCATGGCATCAATTCATGATTAGTGGTAGAAAAATATAATCCTTGTTAATTTAGGGCCAACAAACCTTTGATGAACATTCAATTAGAGAGACACATATTAACTTCCAATGAAAATATATCTATAGATTAAAAAATGTCCCATAATTCTAAATAATTTATGTACATATTATAAAATATGGTATCATCAAAGATTATATCCATGAACTTGGTGGAATTTTTAATTGAGTAGGGTGATGGTTGAACTATTCCTTTGAACTATATAGATGAATATGTCATTATTTATTATGTAACTTTATGTTTTTTATAGTCTCCTTCAACATGCTTTGTGTGTTGTATGATCAATTCATGATTTCACTAGTCATTTTTCTTCACACAATATTTTCATAGGTAGTAACTAGGGCTCTTTTTTGTGTAGGAGAGTATTAAACTTTGGATGCAAGTTATTTGTGAGAAATGAAGGATTCAATGGATGCACACCATGTATATGGATTTATAACTAATTACCAGTTTATGAGATATAAAAGTTCAATGTTCACCTATTTTGTATTTTCCTACATAGTTCAAATTTCATTATTTCAAGTTTGTGGGGAAGGATTTAGCATACTATTATAAAGTATTTTGGTATTATTAGATTAAGTATAATAGGTTATTTTATCACTTTTGGTAGTTGGGTATTCAGGTTTTGTGTTAGTTTCTGGTCTTTATAAAATACCCATAACAAAAATCCCAAAGACCTAATTACCTTCAAATAAATGTCCACAATAAATAGTCTGTAACATATGTATATAAATCTCTTTAGGATCTATCGGATAAAATGTTTGTGGTAAAAAAGTCTACAACATAAAGTTTGATAGAAAGATAGGTAATTTTTAAAGAAATTATTTCACAGAAAATATCCACAAAATAACACGAAATACCTATTTTTTCAAAACAAAAAGTTCTAAAGACCAAATTCTTGTTGAATAATAATCTCGAATAAACTAAAGCATAGGAAAAAACAAGTGTTAATGAACACATATCAAAGAAGTTTCTAGAAAAAATACTTGAAACCAAAAACTCTAAAGCTAAAACTATCAGATAAATTGTCTAAACAAAAGTCCAAAAATAAAAATCCCAATGAATAAGTCTTATAATGAATTTCTCCAAATAGATGAATTCTTGAAAACTTGCATAGTTCAGAAACTCATAAAAAGGCATTAATAGATTTAGCTCATAAAATATGAAAAATACCATGCTACAATATGCTAAATTTTTTGAAGTATAAATACTAAGAAGCAATTTTTCTCAAGAATTTACCCTAGCAGATTGAAGAAAATCTCAACGACATGGCCAAAATCTGAAAAATGTTGGTCCCAATCTCTTTAAGAAGAAAAAGGAGGGTGTTAGGTAAAATAAATGGAGATTTAAATGAGGAATATTTATAAGTATTTACGAACCTATAGCTCTATTTATTAACCTCAAATCAAACATGAACCATGCCACAGAAGAAATACTAAAATAAAAAATGTGAAAGAGACTCTTAATGAAATTCATATAACATACTTGCCTTATTACCCTTGGATCTGTGTGTTCTAAACATGAATTTCATTCTACCTCTATCATGATTATTTTTTTGAAGGCTTAATGGATCTATAGGTTTCTTTCTAGTTTTCATAAAATCTCATTTAAAACAAGGGAAGCTCAAGAATTGCTCTACTACTAGCTAGGTATCTATAGCCTTGATAGAGATACCTTGGATTCCTTCTCTTCCCTTTCCTCATGATGTGTGGTGTATTGAACTTATTTCATCTTGTTATCCCTTTTGATTTTCTTTAGATATTTTCTTGGCTTTAATTTTTTTAATATATGGAAAGAGGAGAGTTGGAACCCCAATGAACTAGTATAGTTATAAAATAAATCATACGTCCTTGCCAACTACATCCATACCAAGAATGACCACTTATAGCAAGTATTTAATACAATAAGTACACTTTATCTAATGGGATAATAAAATTTATAAATTCATGTGTATTTATTAGAGAGAAACTTTTATATACATAGTAAAAGTATTCAATCTTGACATAATCTAGTCTCACTTGGGATTAGCTACCTTCATCTTGAATTATATCAATTTGGGGTACCAAATATAGTGATGACCTGTTCTTCAAATAAGTGAATCAAATATTATGCTCTAAAATTCTTTATAGTTATGGCTTCAGTCCATCTAGTGCAATAATCTATATAAGTAAATACAATATCATAGCCTATTAAGAATTTTGGGTTAATGACACCAATGAAGTCTAAAACCCATTGGGTAAATGGCTTCCCTTCAATAATAGGTTACAAGGGAATTGTTGCATTTACTTCCCTCTTGGATAAATTTTGGCATTCATGGCATGTTATTACATGAGTGTGAGCATCCTTGAAAAATATTGGCCAATAGTATCCCATTCTTAAGATCTTGTGGGATGTGGTATTCCTAGAAGGATGACCACTACCTATTTTATGATACAAATTATCTAGAATCTCTTTAGATTTCTCTATAAATACACACATGAGATAGATACCTTCATAATTTATTCTATAGAGAACTCCTTTCTTGATTATGTAATGAGTAGATTTGAACCTCAGAGATCTTCTTTGTTCTTTGTTAAGTTATAAGGAACAAGTACCTATTAGTAAATATTGTATTATATCATTGTACCATTATCCTTTAGATACTTGAGCTTCACATTCCTCTTCAATAGTGATACATGGATCATGTTTAGTCATGAGTTGAACAATGCCTTGACTTTGAATGATATTTACATGCTTGATTTCTATGTCAAAATCTTAGAGCTTTGCCATCCACTTTCCTTATTATTATACTAATTTATTTTTTGATAAGGCGAGCTTGACAATAATATCAAGCACAATGGCACTGGTATTATTCCTTAAGATATAGTGTTGGAGATTTTTTACTACTTTGACAAGAGAAAAGATTTGTTTATCAATCATGGAGTACCTAAGTTATGCATATCTTATATTTTTTCTCATAAACACAATTGGATTCTCAAGATCATCTTTATTTTATGTTATAATGATATCAATTTTATGTTCTAAAGGAAATGAGTATAGGTAGAAATCCTTTGTAAAATCTAGACTAATTAACACTGGAGCTTGAGATATTGCATCATTAATGACTTGAAAAGACTTTTAGTCTTCAGTTGTCGATTTGATCTTTACATCTTGATTACCCATTACATTTATAGGTCTAAAAATCTCTAACAATATTGAGATAAACTTATTTAGAGAGTTAATCTTACCAAAGAAGGATTTGAGCTCCTTCTTACTATTTGGTGGCATAATATTTGAAATTCCTTGAATTATATTTGGATCAATGATGATCCCATCCTTAGTGATGATGTACCCTAAGATATTGCCTTTAATCACTCTAAATATACTCTTATTTAGATTTAGTGAAATACCAAACCTTCTAATTATTTCAAATATTGATTGGAGGTGGCCTAAATGGGCATTCCTATTCTTTGAAAACATAGTAAGATCATCCATGTAGATAATTATGCAATTTCCTATTAACCCCTTGAATGCATGATATATGGCATGATAAAAGGTAGCTCCTAAATTTATCAGGCTAAATGACATCCTCATATATGCATAATTTCTCCACTTTGTAATAAACACAGTCTTCATCCTATATTTGGATTGTATTAGTACATGATTATAGCCCAAAAATCCATCCAAGAAGGACATCATTTTAGAACCACTTACTATTTATATCACTTCATCTAAATAAGGTAGGGGATATTTATCCTTTTCATATGATCTATTCAATTTCCTAGAATTATCACATAACCTAATCTCTCCATTCTTCTTTTTGACTAGAACTAGATTGACCACCTAGGTAAAATGTTTGATTCAGAAGACTATTGTTACACATAGTAACTTCTCCACTTCTTTTTGAATGAGAGGCTCCATAATCAGATGGTTGGTATATACCTCTATTTGAATAACTTATGGTTTTGTTTTATAGTAATCACATGAGTAATGACATGAGGGTCATAAACCTAAAAATATTCATAATTCTAAGCAATGACATCTCTATATTGGGTGATTAAATACTTCAATCATTAGCTCTCTTTTGGGGTACAACTGAGACCAATATTAACATAGAATGGGCTATGTTCATCTCCTATAATTTTATTTTTAAAGTTAGATTTATTGACCTTAGGATTCTTGAAATGTTAAGCTTGGGGATCTATATCAAATGTTCTTTATAAAGAGACCAACTCAGTTGGAATATGATTCTCCTTGAGATGGAGAATACCTCTCTTATCTAATACCTCCTAATAGGGTTTATTAACTTATTTATCATCGATGATTTAAGACTCAAAATCCCCTAAATTAGTTAGAAACTAAATAATATATTGGTCATCATAAAATACTTGAAAAAATTATATATTATTAAGAATCGAGGGAGAAGACACTAGTTCAATAGAAAATCATTTTACCTTAGATTATTGGAGAGTCTCTAAATTAGTAGCAGTAGTAGTTGGTGAATCTGCATCTTAATTCTTCTCTCTAGTAATTGACTTTATATCAAAAGCATAAAAGTTATTAATTAGGTCCCATGATCTATGTTTGTACCTTTTTAAATAAGATAATTTAAACCAATATTCATTTTTGACCTAGTTGATCACCAACTCTGAATCACCAAATACTAACACCTCCTTCACATTGTTCTTAAATACAAACTTTAATCCAAAGATTAGAGATTCATACTCAACCCTATTATTGGTGAAATGGAATTACAAATTGTATGCTACCAAGAGTTTCTTTATTTATGGATTAATTAGTTTGACTCCTAATTTTGATCTTTGTTTGGATATATAATTGTCAAAATGTAAAGTACATAGTTGGTTAGAACCATCAAGACTATAGTTTTTGTTCTTTATTTTGCATAGTGAAAGTGTAAATATTGAGGCTAGAATATTCATATTTCACCTCTTCATTCTTGATGTTGTATTCTGTAATGAAATATTTCATCCTTAGATCCCCATCGATCTTGATTTGATTTGCAATACCTCTCCATGGGAACTAGATATGAGATAAGTCTATAGAAAGATATCCATTGACTATTTTGGACTAGTCACTACTCAGTAATAATCCATAACCTTAAGGTATGTATACTACAAGAATGTCAATGGTCATCTAGACTCATGGTTCAGATGCTACTTGAATATGTACATCTTTTGATTCCCTAACCATTGTTACCATTATTTTATCTAATTGTGAAACTATTCTCTTTAAATGGCTTAGAGTCAAACCAAGATTTTGACATATAGAATTAGGCATAATAGTTGATAAATCTCTAAAAAATTTATGGATGTTCTTACCAAATGTTCTGATAGTCATCAAGAAGGGTGTAACTTTTGGTTTGCTCTTATAAATGGCATTGGTGTCAATAGCTTTTGCTTTATCCATAGATGCTTTATTTATTTCCATGTGAGTCTTCCTAGTAATAGACTTCTATAGTAGCTCCTTTTTTTTGGTGATTTGATCTAACTCATTAAGATTTATATTTTCTTTGATCTTATTCATATATTCAAAAATGTTGTATCCCCCTTTATTTGGTTCCTTCTTATTCTGAGGCTGATCATTCCCTTTTGGAGGAGGTGGGTTATTGGTAGCTTTAGGATTAGGTAGAATCATTGTGCTATTTTGAGGATTATAATTAATAAAGGGTTACATATTCCTTAAATTGTACCCACCTTTCTAGAATTGCTAGAAATCATAGACTTCATCTATGTTGTACTTTGGTGTGTTGTCATCTTCACTTGGAAAGGGAAACTCATGGGTCTCAAAGAACATATTAGTGATTAAATAGCTAGGTACTTAGTGGAATTTTGGTGGATTATGCATCTGGTCTTGTCTTACCACCTCTCTTTAAAATATTTCAAATGCTACATAAAATTTAATGCAATTGAGCTCATAATGCTGAGAAGTATTATGAAATTTTCACCAATTAATTAGGGCCATTTTTTTCATGTTGATCTATAGAATTTTACCAAGATGATCCATATTGTTCATAAAACTATTGAATGGTCTATTATACCTTTGAAATCCATGTTTTTGACTACCATTTGGGGTGTTATCACTACCCATCTTCCTTTGTATACCAAGTAAGTCATTGCTCAACTTTTAAACCATATTTTGAATAGCCTATAGCTCTACTTTTATAAATTTAGTGCCTTATAAAACAATAATAGGATGTGTGGATAAGTATTCATTCTATTGATAACCATTTCCTTGTGTATGATTTTTCAAGAAGTCATAGTTCAATTGTGTTGCTTATGTCAATGGAGGTAGTGTAAACAACTAATTTTGATTGAATGTTAGGATAATTTTCATCATTTTTAGGATTGAATTCAATGTTAAAAATCCATTATGAACATTAGGTTTACTAGGTGCATGCAGATTAATATGCTTATCAATGTTGATGTCCTCTTCACATGCTAATGCCAATGTGTTAGTTGCAAATACCCTTCTTAAGAAAAACATAATAATTTGATCCAATGCATTCTTGTACATCTCTAATGCTAGTGATTATTCTAAATTATACCTTGGGATTAACCAATTATAAATATTTTTAAATTTTGTATTGAAGTCATGATAGGCTCATTAAACTCTCTCTTCATGATGGTCAAGTGCTAGTATATTATATTGGGGGTGAAGGCCTATCCAAATTGTACAAGAAAAGTTGATTAACATGTATCCTAAGAAGTATTGTAATTTTTTGTTAGATTAAAATCCCAATCATAAGTAGCATCTATTAGTGTAAAATGGAATAACCTAC
Source organism: Torreya grandis (assembly GCA_037957365.1). Classification (NCBI taxonomy): domain Eukaryota; kingdom Viridiplantae; phylum Streptophyta; class Pinopsida; order Cupressales; family Taxaceae; genus Torreya; species Torreya grandis. The sequence goes on from JARHVA010001761.1 coordinate 811,401, forward strand.
ATGAAACATCTTCATTAATAAAATTCATTAATCTCAAAGCAACCATAAAATACATAATATGTTCCTTTATTATCCTTGATCCTGAAGTAGAAAAGGATGGTAGGTATTTTTCAAGAATTTTTAGTAAATCATTTACATCTCTTGGGATGGAAATAGAAGATCCAACTGACCAAGGTGGTTGAGCCATTGGATGATTAATAGGTAAAGGTTTCCTTACTAGATAAGGATTTCTAGGTATGTTAGGGATAGTTGATATAATTCTAGGTCTCCTTTATTTAGACAAGGGTGAGACTAGAAGGCTAGCCTGGGAATTATATTTGGTCACTCTCTTGGGTAACTCTAGTGTAATTATATGTAAAATCTAACCTCTTTTATCAGAGTTTTAGTCCCTCCTTCTAGTATCAATGATATATTGATGTGGGTTTTATACACACCACAAACAATGAGTTATTTATAATATTTTAGAATCTCTATGAAGATGAACTCCACTCTAGGGCATGAGTTGTATTTATGCCATCTTAACAACATATTGATAGAATAGATTATAGGGTATGTGGGCTGTTGACAAGGTTTTTGGATGAAGGTGTGGTATCTTAAAAGGAAGTTATAATCTATATGAGTTGGATGGGTGGTTGGCTACTAATTTGAGGTGGGTAGGTCATTGAAGGAGGGAAGGTTAAGGCAAAAAAGAGAGATCTATGGTTTTCAAAAATTACTTCCTTGGTTGGTTCCTAAGTGGACAAGTTTTTTTCAAAACCTATGCCTTTTTGCTAGTAGATATTGCATACACATAGGTAGACATAACTAGGAAGTCTAAGTCAATATTGATATAGGAAACTCATGGGCCTCAGTCAAAGGTTACTCCTTTGGGGGTAGCTATTAGACACCCTTAATTAGGATATTGTGACTCAAACTTAGTGATGTATCTAAGGTAGATATTTCACACTCCCATAATATTACATCAAAATAAAGCACTCATAAACAATTAGAATTATGAATCAAATCAAATTAACTATCATAACTAATGTAATTTACCAATCATTCAATAGGTGTTTCATATCTAAGATATATATACTAATCAAGACAATCAAGAACTCACTCATAAATTTTCACACTAAGTATTATTGAATCATACAACTAGAGAAATAAAATCTAATTACACAAATAGTAGAAATAAAATATTCAAACACATGAGTGGACAAGAAAAATTGCTTTTCTTTTATATATTCAAAAAAGATTGACCCCTCCAAACCATGGATTATAATTATTTAAATATACTTGGATAAGGGGTTACCTCATCCTCCAAGTTCATGACAATGTCATTACATGTGATATTTATAACTTAAGTTCTAACTATGGACAATACCATATAAGAGTTATATACAATTGTGAATTAGTCTAAGTTATCCTTTTCAAAACCATGCAACATGAACATGTGTACAAATGAAAAGTAAACTTTTACAATCATATCTTGAACTAAAATAAAACTATATATATATATATATATAGTTTTATTTTAGTTCAAGATATAATTGTAAAATTTTCCTTTTTATTTGTACACATGTTCATGTTCCATGCATAAAATCTAGCCTTTTAAGGCTGCATTGTCTAAATAGCTACATGGACTTTAGTCGATGTAATGGTTGAGGTGGTAGAAGTAGATACTGTAGATGTCAATGTCTTAGTAAATTAGCAACTTGAGATTGATTCTTATTTGCTTCAATCTCTTTGTAACACTTTTTTTTAGCATCATAATGTTGTCTAATGATATCTAAATTTAGTAGAGGATGTATGTGGATTTTGTTGACTTGATCAAGGAGATTCACATGTTCTACCTTGGTCACTTAGAAGTTGTTCTTGAATATCTCCACTTTATTGAACTTATTATAGGTGAAGATAAATTACAACTTTTTTGTCCTCGAATTCTAAGACTTATAGACTCTATTTGAAATTATCAATTGACTCCTATATGAGTTGATCAAAATTGATCTTGCTAGTCAATTTTATTGTATTGTCCTTCACCTTAGATAACTTTATATCATTAAAAATTTGAACAAATTAGGTCTCATGCTCTTTATATCTGGTGAGTTAATCCCCAACTAATGTTAGCCATTCCCTTGCTTCTTATGTTCTTATGACCACCAAGTTGAGGGAATTATATACCTTCAACAGTGTCATGCGGTCTAAATGGCTATAAGCCTTATTTACTATGTATGAAACAAACATCTTCAATTTATTTCTATTATTATTAAAATAATAAAATAATTTTTTAGTTTAATTAACATGTGTTGATAAGTCAACCTACATAAAATCTAGCTCTTCCAAAGAATTATAACATTTAGAGGCTATATCTTGAATTTATACCTTTGTGCCTACTAGTATATGGATAGTTTTGAATTGATATTTTAATTATGTTACCTTAGCCTCCAACTCATATCTATCCATTTATGTACATTCATGAATGGATACCTTGGCCTCCTTGTGTGTTTCAACAAGATCATTTAAGTTTTTGATATGAAGGGATTACCCCAACTACCTATTTTATCTCTTTGTGAGGGAGAAGACCTCTTCTGTCTTCTTAAGAATTAGCTCCCAAACTTTGTCATCCTATAGCTTCCTCTTACTTACCCTCTATATTCTCCCATATATTTTTTCAAATAAAGTGGTGATGGAGGGGATCTTAGTAATTAAAAATCTATCCCCTTAGTAATTTTAAATCTAGGCAACTGGGAGGTTTGAATTCTCAAATCCATAACCCAAGGAAGAATGTTTAGCTCTATTATATCTATTTCTCTTAAGGTTGTGGATACAACATCTTATTCAAACTCCATGAATTATAAATTCTTTTATTCCTTGACAAGTGTGTCAAGTAGGGAGGGCCAAATAATTTTAAACCAATCCACTCCAAACTAAGGTATTTGATGGATTGTGACTATTTGGGGTTTAACCTTTTTACCTTTTCTTAAATGTGCCACTATGGTTTATTTATATGGAGTGGTAGATGGCATGAGAATGGTGATCTAAGTGGATTAGAAATGAAGTTTTCTAGTGTCAATGGTTATCTCCACCTTCCTATATGCCTTCTTCTTCTTTGTTAGTGTTCTAAGGGTGGTAGTGCAAGAAGGAATGTTGGACATAGCCATGATGGAAGTGAATGGAATGGAGGTGAAAAACAAATAAATGGATGTGGTAGAGGTAATATTATAAGAAAGAACCTTTTTAACCATTAGGGTGAAAAAGGGGAATTATATGAATGAGGTTGGGGCAAATGGATCATTAGTGGTGAAAGTAGGAACTTTAACTTTGAAGGTTCTCAAAATAGAATAAATAGGAATAGTATCAAACATGGTAATAGAGGAAATAGATAACAAATATATTCAACATATTTATTACCTAAAGAGTCTTTTACAGATGGTTCCTTACCCCTATCATCTTCTAAGCTCAAAGAATAAGCCTATTCTATCTTGGCATCTTCATTACAATGCTCTTCATCTTATTCCAAGTCATATTCCTCATCTTTTACCACCTATGTTTGTTGAGGTCTAAGGGGGTAAGCCTTAAGTTTTTTCAACTATGGGACTACTTGTATGAGTCTTAGGATTTATCATATATATAATAGTGCTTTTTGGCTATGTCGAGGAGCCTTGATGGCCTAGAGTAGTTGCTTATTCTATTGTTCCCCCTACAGATGTGGTAGCTTATGCTTGGGGAATAGTTGTGGTAATTTGAACCATGCTAATAACTAGATCTTCCTATGCTTGGCCTTAGTCATAAGTGTCTAAATTAATGGCATATCCTACCTCTAATCCCATGGGGTTATGTTTAACTACCCCAAGTTCCTTATTTATAGCCTTAAGCTTTTGAGGGAGTCATTAAGATGAGGATCTTGCTTGGTCCTTTGACTTCTCTATGGATTGAACCTTTTAGAAGATTGAATGCATCCACCCTTGAAAGAGTGACTTTATACTATCTAATTCCCTCGTAGATATTGTAGGGTCTTGTTAGATCATCCTCAAATGATCCTCCTTTAATCTAAATTCTTTTTCCCTCTCCAAAACTTCTTCACCATCTTTTGTACTGAGAAATAAAAAGTCATAAGAGTAATGTTTACTATTGTAAGTGATATTTAATCCCTATATATGATTTTGTATCAGTCTATGGGGATCCCAATCCCTATGTGGAAGTGTGGAAAAGTGATAAATTTTCCTTTTGCCACCCACTTCTCTAAATTTTTTTTCTCATTGTGTAAACCATATGGCCAATGACTATGTGGTGGCCAAAGAATGGGGCTTGCTTCACTCTTGATAAATCCTCCTCTATATTCCATTATAAATTAAAATAAATTTTTTTTCTCTTCGACCTTATGAAGAACATATTTTGGAAGGAATAGGGGATGAATCATATTTCCCTAGATCATGATGATAATGAAGTCTAGGTATAGGAAGTAATCACCCCTCTTAGAAAGTGTTTTCATAATGTTGTCTCCTATCCTAGGCATAAGTGAACAATGGATGGCCTGCCAAACTTGGGGATAGACATAATCAATAATATTCACCATAATATTTGTATAATCATATATGTAGATGAAATATAAATTGTTGGAAATCCTATTTTTGATATAATTTATGGTTGGGTTCCATAGCTCATAAAGAAATTGATAAATGGTCTCCATGATAACATCTAATAAATATGACATCATGTAACAATGGCCTAAAAGAGTAGGTTATTTGTCCTTATGGATGACCTACTCCCTTAAATGAAAATTGATGATCTCTCCTAATGTGAATGTAGCATCACTGGTCATCACCATGTGCATCAATGACACCTAATATAAATTAAGAAAGTGAATGCTTAGCAGACCATAAAGTATATTTAGAAATGCCATACAAATACACACTCCCATCCTAAATTGATTAATGGGAGATGGCCCCTTAGATTTATTCCATTTTAATGTAATGGTCTGGTTGGGAATTAATCTTGAAGATAACACCTTCTCAATTGAGTTCTCTACATTCCACTACACCAATCTATGTTTGTCAAAGTATATGTTAGGTGTGATCAAGGACAAGTATCTCTATAAGTTAGCTCTCAAAATTTAAGCCGTGATTATAGGATTTCCAATATGGTAGAGGAAATCATCTTGTATGAACTTGCCTGTAAATAAAAATTTATGTAAGAGGTTGATACATGGCATCACCTCAAGCTTAGTGGTAGCAAAATGAGATCTTTGTCATTTTAGGCCCAAAAAATTCTTGATTAATATTTTATTGGAGAGAGACATATTTTCATCCAATGAGAATATATCCATAAAGTCAATCCCATAATTATGAATAATTTTCATAACTATTATCAAATATGGTAACATCAAAGACTATATCCATGAACTCTATGGAATCCTTAATTTAGTAGGGCAATAGTGGAAATAATCCTCTAAAATATATAGATGAAGATACCATTATTTCATACTTACTCTGTGTTGTTTACAATATCCTTCTATGTGTTTTGTATGTTGTATGATCAATTCATGCTTTCACTAGTCACTATTCATGCAATAATATCACATGTAGTAACTAAGTCTCTTTTTTACATAAGAGAGTAGTAAAATTTGGATGAAATTTTATTTATTAGTAATGAAATATTTAATTTTTGCATGTCAAATATATAGATTTATCATTAATTAGTAGTTCCTATGATATAAATGTTCAACATTCACCAATACTATATTTTCCTACATAGTTCAAATTTTATTGGTTCAAGTTGTTATGGGGAGGGGGGATTTATCATACTATTATAAAGTATTTTGGAATTATTGGACTAATTATAGTAGGTTATTTTATCACTTTTGGTAGTCATGTATTTAGGTTTTGTGTTAGGACCGGTCTTTAAAAAATACCCATAATAAAAATCCCAAAGATCTAATTCCCATCAGAAAAAATGTCAATAAAAAAAGTCTAAAACATATGTATATAAATCTCTTTAAGATATATTAGCTAATATGTACATGGAAAAAAATTCCACAACATAAATTTTGATAGAAATATAATTTATTTTTAGGGAAATTGTTTCAAATAAAATGTCCAAAACAAAAACCATAAAGAACTATCTATTTAGAACAAAATAATTGAAATAAAGAAGCCAAAAGATAAACCTATCAAATAAAATGTCTAATTAAAAAGTCCAAAAATAAAAATATTTATGAACAAGTCCTAGAATTAATTTCTATGAATAGACTAAGTCCTAAAAACCTACATAGTTTAAAAACTACCAAAAAGGAATTAATAATTAGCATCTAAAATTTGAAAAAAGTTGGTCCTCATATCTTGAAGAATAAAAAAGGGTGTTATATAAAACAAGTTTGATTTATAACATGTTGATCAATAAATAATTAAATAATAGGTCTTAGTATATGTATTGGTTGAAGCACCACTCAAAAATAAAGCACCTCTTATTGTAGAGTTTCTAGATGAATCAATCATGTCTATAGATGATTCTTTCATTTGGTAGTATCTTGTTTGTCACACAAGATGGGAATTGTATTCCAAAATATTTCATAATTAAATTCCCTTACACCAATAACATAGTATAGTATGAATGTCTCATAGTAGGTATCAAAATGAAAATCCAATGGGGATTTCAACACTTTTTTTTTTTTTTTTTTGTGATTTTATGTGTATACACATAAGATTTTCAAAATTTATCAATTCTTTATGATTTATATTTTGCAAGAACCCATTGAGTCTCAATCTCTCTAAGTGCATACCTTAAAGGGTGCATAGTGAAAGGGGTGGTCAGACCATTGGTGTTTCCTAAGATTATTTCCCCTTATTACCACTTAATATCAATCCAAATATATCCTAAGAACATTCCCCTAAGATTTGATTCTTATTTTTCACCTATTTTTAGTCATTTACTATATTCATTAGGCCTTCCCTTACCTAAAACCCTTTTTTAAGAGTTTATGTTACATAGTTAGCCCTAACGACCTTGTACACTAATTGATAAAACTTATTAGGGTCTAGGTCTACCCCTAGCCAACCTAGTCCATGACTTAATTTTTTTTATAAATAATGATACTAGGTCAACTGGGCTGACCTTATCAGCCTAAACTTTTGGAAAAGATTAGGGTTATATCCACATATATAAGCACATCCACTCCTTCATTCTAAGAGAAAAAACAAAAGTTAATTATTCATTTGAACTTTTTTACAATATACTTTTCCACCATTCTACATGAGGATTCTTAGCTTAGGGTTTCTATTTTCATAAGAATCTTATCTTATGAATTTCTTGGATGTTTTGGTATTTATTAGTGATCCTTATAAACCACAATAACCTCTTTTGAAGCACCTTTTTCCAAGAGAGGTGTTGAGTCTCAATGGATTCATATTCAAGGTGAGTATATCTAACTTTTCTCTTTTCTTTAGTAACTAGAAGTAACATAAGTAATGGCTTTTAAATATATTTCTCTCTCTATGCATTAGGGTTTTACATATGCATATCTTAATTAGGATTATCTTATTCATGTTTACTTTTATGTTTAATAACACCAACATTTTGCCACAAGCATTGGTGAGCATTAGATTAGACTTTTACTTGTTATTAGTTTAGTGAATATGAAAACATAGGACGTAGTTAGGGTTATTGGATAGTTTTGCTTGACTAGAGGCTTTGGAACCCTTTGTAGTGATATTATTATGGCAAGAGATACCTTGGATAGGTATAGTGGATCCATATTGGTCATGACCCTAAATATATAATGTATCTAAAATCATAAGTGTAATTAGGATTTATCTTCTCTGAGCTAGGATTAATTTATAGATCTATTGCATTTCCTATTGCATACATTATAGTGAACCCAACGTGAATATAACTATTAAAATTTTTACTTCACACCATTATTTTTATCATCTTATTATATTTTTCCATATTTTGAGTACTATATCAATTGATTCAGGATAGTTATAACTTTGTGCACATGTTTAACACAAAATCACATCAAAATGACTTTATTATGTCTATGCATGTCTTCATTAGATATAGGTTACTAGATCAAATAGGTTGACACATTACTCCTCTTCAATTATAGATAAGCATAAAAGGTAGAACAAGTCATCTTTGCCATCTTATTCTCTTTGCTAGCATACATGTCAAATAACTAGGTCCAACAAGTTAACTTTTTCATCTTATTCTACTTCAACACAGGGTTTTGTAGAACTAGGTAAAACCAGTCGACTTGATATGAAAATTTTGAATGAAACATTTAAGTCACTTTAACATAAAATTTTAAATCTTAACCATATTCAAGACCACCAAAGTTATTCTTTTCCCCTTATTTATCATTTTAGTATGTTCTTTAATTTTATTCCACACAAGTTAGTAGCTTTTAAAATTGTAACCCTATAGCCAACTAAGTCAATTTGGTCAACTTAGTTTTGTATCTTATCTTTTGTTTGAGTGACATAGTTGACTCATTAGACTCTATTCTTAAACACTTTGCTTCTATATAACAATACTGACCCAGTTGACTCTATTTTATATTTTTTACATATAGTGTTTTATAAACTAACTCTATACTATTCTTAATCAAGGAATTAACAACTATTTGTTTATAATTAAATCAAATTTATTTTTCATTTATGTTCATGCTTAGAGTAACTCACATAGTATAAATATGTGGTTTTTCAAATTACCATTTAGTTAGATTATTTTACTCTTTCACACACACTACCAAATCACATAACACTCAAAATGAATTTAAACAGTTATCTTTCCAAGGCCTACCTACATGGATTTCATCACCAAGGGGGAAGTCATTAGTTTTTTATCCAAGTATAAATACATTTTTAATGGTATACATTAGGAAAGCACCCAAGATCCTTATCACTGTAAGATTGTGAAGTGATGGTGTAGGCCCCAATACCAAGCCAATACCATTGACAACATAGACCCCTTTCAACCAAATGTCTTAAAACCATCAATAGATTGATTTTATAGTTCCTTATTTCATTTGACTCTCCTATCACACTTTAAAAAATACTTTCTAATAATTTAATAACACTCAAGATGACCACTTAGTGATTATTTACTTTTCAGTTGATTACTTTCTCTCTAATCATTACATATTATATTGTAAAAATTTATATTATCTAGTGTTAGTTCAAGGTTTTATTTTGTGTGCCCCAATTGGATCACTCACATTCTTCTGATTTTTTTTGTGTTTATTTCATTCTTTCTTCACTTATATTAAAAATCATTTTCCCTATTTCACAACATTATTTCTCTAGTCAATTTAGTCTCTTATAGACTGTATCTTTCTCCCTTCCAATAGTACAGAATAAACTAACATGACTATGTATTTTATCTATATCTTCTATCCTCTTTCTAGTGGTACACAATCAACCTAGGTGACTTTATACTTTTCTCATCCTTTGACCAATACTACACATTTAACCCAATCAACCTTGTATCTAATTGATAACCTTGCTCTTCTATCTGGCTGATTTAGTTCTCTATTTGGATGACTAAGTTTTTTGTCCTTGATCTATCTTTCTTCGTAAAATCCTTTTCCTTTCACCAAAAATCATTAAATACCCTATCAAAATCCTCTTGGACAACTTTAATCCATTTAGACACTATATAGGGTATTCTTTTATCCCTTTCTTTACCTCTAAAGAGAACTCTCACTCTTGGATCACTTCTTCCCCTCCTTCATCTATGGATTATAACATGGTTCAAATCATGCATCAAGATGAAGTAGGTGGATCTAATCCTTTTTTTACCTATCAAGATAATTTTCATCTACAAACATTTCAAAACATCATCAAATAGAATGACACAACTCTATCTAAAAATCCCACTAAGAATCCACCTCCCAATAACCCTCCCTTTACCACCAATTTGGGGAGTCCTACTACAAACACCAACCTACCAATTGATATAATTGAACATCTTGCACAAGTCATGAAAAAATTGAACATAATGCAAACATCTAACACCTCTGAAATGATGCAATTATAAAATCATCTAATCAATATGGCTAATCAACCTCTAGTTCTAATTGCTCAAGTTAATCAAAATTGTATTCTTCCACCTCTTATAAATGCCTTAGGAAATGCTATTCCCCAACCTATCATGGACAACACAATTATTCAAAACATCTAAAATGAACTTTTGGCTCCTTTCATCATTTCCATTGATATTGGTAACATCTCTCCACTATCAAGTATGATGGGATTAAGGACCCTGCATCCTTTCCTAAACCATTTGGAAATATTCATAAAAAGTGGATCCAAACTAATACTTTCACCACCACTAAAATTCTCATTAAAACCTTCACTAACAATTTATTATAATGGTGCAACTAACTTCCCAAACATTCCATCTAATAATTATAGTATTTAGTCAATCCTCTAGTCAAATAATTTCAACACAATGACCTTCCCAAAAATTTCCTTAGCCATTTCATCAATGCTAAGCAATCTCCCATTGAAGAAGCTCATGATTTTATCAAATTATGGAAATATTTAGCCCACAATTCCAACCATAACATGACTAATGATGATATATTTAAAATCTTTATAACTTTTTTAACCCCTTCACTTTAATATAAGGTTTGAACTTTTTCCCATTAAATGTTTGATGAAGCTTTTGACCAAGCCAAACATTAAGACTTCCTAATGAAGTAATTAAAACATAATACCAAATTACTTAATGGATATTTTCAAAATCATACCAATATCATCACTAATAATAATCCTTAAACCAAACCAATAATTATCAAAGCCAATAATCCCCCATCTTATCACTTACCACTAACTATGTTGTAACTAAAATAAATTTTAACACCCTCTCAACCCTTTGCTTATCCAAATAATCCTCCTAAATGGTATGAACTTAATCAATTTTTTTGGTTCCATGTTCACGTTGGTCATTCCCATAAAAATTTTAGAGATCTTACTAAAAATTTCACAAAGCCATGATTTAACTCCATCATCAAGAATACACCATAGGTTCTCAAAAACTACAAGCTCCCAAAGCTTCCTATAATCATTAAAAAAATCCTTTTCCACATATAAGACTAAAAAAAATACCAAGTATGTTTATTCCATTGATTTCAACTATGAAAAATATTATAACAACTCTCAATATGTTAATATAGCTAAGGTTAAATATCATCACAAATCAGCTCACAAATATCCTATCAACAAACCTAAGAAGCCTAATTTGGAAGAGAAACTTCTTATAGAAACTAAAACCACTCATCTAACTTCAAAATATACTAAGGAACAATCTCCTTCCTCTACACCCCCAACCACTTCCATTCATTCGAAATTTACCTTACCTTCTAAACTTCACACTGGTTCTTCTCCTAAATCCCATTGGAACTTTCTATAAGAACTCAAATCCATGCCTTGAAATACCCCACTTATGGAGTTAGTTCTCACCTCCCCTTAATATCATAATTTCCTCATTCAAAAATTTCAAGAAATTAAATATCCACCTTCTATATAAAAATAAGCACCCTCTATTGAGCCTTAACCTACCAACATGCATACCATTGAATCTATTTGTCCTTCTTCCAAACCTTCAATTGAATTACTTTAAGAAGACATGATTATTGATGAGATAATTTTTTATGCCTATAATCCACCCATATTCATTAAAATAGCCATTAATATTACCCTTAATCATAAATTTTTAGTTGAATAAGGGTCTGGTATTAATGTGACATATTTATGGCTCATCTAACAAATTGGCTGTAGTAAGGATCATCTCAAGCAAAACCACCTAACTTGTCATGTATTTAATAAACTTAATAAAAATACACTTGGTTTTATTTGTATTCCGCTTATAATCAATCATAAGACTATTCAAACTAAGCTTGTGGTCCTCAATTTTCCCTTATCTTACAACATACGCCTACTCTGACCTTTAACTCATATAATTAGGGGTATCACCTCTTCTGGTAGATAATGGATCAGTTTCATGCATAACAGAAAAATGTATAAGTACAAGGCTGATCCCAAACCTTGGGGTATTGAACTTCCTAATTTTAAATCTCAATATTGCATTCTTACCATTCCAATAATCAACAATGCTCCCTTACCTAAATTAATCAATATCAATCCAGACCTACATGTCATTCTTGCTAATTCCAATGATGATGAACCTAATGACTTGCAACATACTTAAAAAACCACTAAAATACCTTTGTACATATCAAAGTGGATTACTCCTTATCTATTACCTCATGATCAAACTATTCCTCTCATTGATGATATCACTAATTTCTCCCCTTCATAGATTGCTTACGATGCTTCTTACCCAAAATATGCCTTCACCTGTAAGGATTATGAAGTATCCAAACTATTCTAAGATATTTTAATCATGCATCCATGTAAATTCAATGATATATGAATTTACCCTTTTGAAAATCCACCTGAATCTCAAGCATTTACCATTTCACCCACCTATGATGATAACTACATCATGGCCCAAGCTCAATCCCGAGACTTGGATATTAAGCATTATCAGAAAACTTTAGCCCAAATACATGATTTTAACCATGATTCTCATATAATTTATATCAATTTTGAATTTAATCTTGAAGATCATTTACCTTATATTAGTTCTCCATTTATTGATACTCCTTATGTGGTAGAATAGATCCTACCATCTAAACCTCTGATACTTCCTATATCTTTTATACCACCTATAATTTATTCCCCCATCAACAAAATTAATGACAAACTAATCACATTTGATCAACCATCTTCCCCTATTCCCACTATTCTTGATATTACATTAGATGTCAAGGCCATAGATGTGAATCATCTACATTTTAAATATGATCACCATGGTAATAAAATTCTATATCTCAAAGTATATGTTGAGTATTATGGTCCTCTTCCCACTTTTCCTAGTGATGAAGATATTCTTGAATTACTTCATGCCCAAAAACCTCAAATCCCTTGAAAACATCACAAACTCAAGAATTTAAAGAATAAACCCCCTTATTTCAATAAATTCATTGCTAGCATTGACCATAAAGTAGATATTATTTCCTCTTTACCTAATTCACCATATCATTTCCAGGATGGAAATGCTATGTTTATCAAATAAACTACCTAAATCAAATATGGTACCCCATCATGCCCTCAAGTAATTACAGTCTCTCATAAATTCACAACAACTAAAGATGATAAATGTATCTTATTATTCAATAAATATCATGATAATTTTGATTGCTCATATGAATACATGCATGGTATTGACTCTAGCATCATGGTTCACAATATTATCACCTACCCTGATGCCAAACTAGGGCAACAAAAATAATGGAAATTTACGCCATAATTTTCAACTTTATGTGATAAATAAATTATCAAGCTTCTTAATAATAAGTTTATCAAGGCCATGGACTATTTGTAATGGGTATCTAACATAGTCCCTATTCAAAAGAATGTCACCATGTTCATTTTCATGGTATTGATTTTCATAGTCTTAATATTTCTTATCATAAGGAAAATATCCCTCTTCCTTCTATTAATGCCTTCATTGATTCCATTGATCATTATGGAATGTTTTCTCTTATGGAGGGTTTATCTAGATATAACCAAATTAAAAAATTCCTTGAATAATATCACCATAAAGTGGGACACATATTGCTATGTTAAAATGCCTTTCAAACACAAAAATCCTAGAGATACTTATTAATGGGCAATGACTCACATATTTCATGATCGTATTCACAATATTGTAGAAACATATGTGGATGACCTCATTTCCAAATCTAAAATCCATAAGAATAATATCTTTGATCTTTCGATCATCTTCAAACAACTCCTTAAACATAAAGTTACACTTAATCCTTCATGTAGACACCTAAATCTAGCCACCAATGACTTCTAATCAAGATTTTGACCAATTCTTACTAAAATACACAATTTGGCCTAAAAACACTAAAACATGATAAATGATGTGAAATTGACATCTCCAAATTTTGATTTTGGGTAGGGTATCCCTAAATTAGGTAATGCAATTTATGGGCCAACTAACTTTGATAAAATCATTTTGAGTAGAAATGGCAATTTTGCACCTAGGTGATCTAGATTGATCTTTCCTATCAAATTTATTGCATAAGACACATGCCTTTTTTGTTTTATTTTGGTAATATACTAAATATAATAATGGATACAATGCATCTTATGTTTCCTTCCAATTCCAATCTAGTCAAATTTTAAACCAATAACAAGGCATTATAATCAATGTAGGTAATTTATGCATAAAGTGCTTAGTCATGATTAAGAGCTAATTAATCCAAATCAATACATAATTAATAATTTCATGTAAAATTGTTGAAAACTGATTTTTATAAATGAATATAGAATATTTATATCATCAGGTGACCTCATTTCTTGGGAAGACATGCCTAGGCCATAAATGCCACAAATATTAAGATTCATGTCTCTCATGCCTCATCAATACCTTCCATGATGACTTCATTCCTCTTAGTTTCCCCTTATTCCAACTTCATGATAAGGATAATTATAAACTTAATAGCAAAACTTAAATTAATCCTCAACCACACATCTACATCTCAAGATGGATGGTTCAGGTTGATTTTAGACATTCTCAAAAATCTATAAATAGAGAGGCCATGAACATCATTTATAAGTCTTGATTATGCAAAGTTATAATTCACAAATGGTTATAAAAGCTTTAAGAAACTAGTGTTACCATGACAAATTGATTCAAATCCATGCCAAGCTAAGACACAAGACAAAGGTGCTAAGGATAGATGGAGTTAGCCAAGCTTCATTTGATGAAGATTTCATGAGCACAAGCCAAGCAAGTCACTATAACAAGCATTTTGGAGCATCCAAGGAAGGTAAAAGATGGTTTTTTTTTAAAATTTTAGTTACGTGTTTTATTCATGTTTGTTAACTAAGCTCTCCCTAGTGTCTAGTCCTAGAGATGTTATGCTAGTTAGTGTGTTTCTTTCATTTTGTTTTCATTTTAGAACTAACACCATACTAACCATCCTCTCTTGAGTTAAATTATTAGATCACATATGACACACTTTGTGGGACTAGACACATTCCACACATGAATAAGATAATTTTTTAGCTTTAAAATATTCATTTGGACCATTAAAACTCTTGCAAATTGACTTTCTAGCTTTATTTCTCTATATTTGTTTGCCACAGGTTTACACAATAACCAACATTGACTAGTAAGACTGACATCAGTTGGATAACCTAACAAATGTTGGTTAGTAAAACCAACATTGGTTGGATACCTATCATTGATCACATTGTTATAACTGATGTTGGTTACATATCTATCATCGGTTAGAAAATGTAATCATCATTGGTTATATAACTGACATTGGTCACTATGTTTTTATTAAAACATAGACCCAAGAGCTCTTTTTCTAAAGTTCATTATTTTTAAACCCAAAATATCTTTAAGGCTAATGGACATGATAATATTTTTTTATAGGACCAAGTTTGACATTTTCTAAAAACATTTTTAGATCACCTTTTACATGCTTAAAAATCAATTAGGAACCTTGTTTTGGTGTTTAACAAAAAATTTAGATGTTTATGGTGAATGTTTTCAAATTTTTTAACTAAGACCAAGGGGTGAAATAAATACCACCTCATTTTCCATTTGGGTTTAAAAATGAACTCACCTTTCAAAGTTTTTGTATATACTTAGTTGTTTAAGTTAAATCTTTTTTTGGTAAAAAGAGGGGTGTTGAGTGTATGTTCTTCCATTTGTCCCCTTTAGGGAACCCTTGGAATCAAAAGTGACATTCTTATTTCAAGTAGCCTATTCCAAAGCTTAGAAATAAAGTCATGTAAATCACTCTCCAAAAACTCATAAAAGATTGGGTGATCTTTAAAATGACCCTAAAGTCTTTCTAGTTTCATGATTTCTTTATTTTTATGCAAACTTGGCTTACGAGGGTGAATTCATTACCTCCTACAAGTTTTTTAGGAAATATTTTAGTTAGGGTTTCACCTCTCATCATTAAATTCATTTGGATCCTAATTGGAGTTACACATGGGATGTAGTGGTACTTTGGACATCATACTACACTAAGCAAACAATAAGATGTAGTGGTTTCAAAAAGGACTAGACCTTTTTGCAACAAGCCAAGTGATACAGACCCAAAATACATGCTTTTTTTTTGGAATTATTTGGCATGAAAGTCATTATGCAATTGATTCCCCTAGAATTTTTAGAAACTTGTTAGATCTTAGGCAAATCCCCACTTACCATGGAAGTATTATTGGTGCAAGGTGCACCTCAAGGTCCATCTCATAGTACTATCATTTGAGAGAAGGGGGGTGTAAAAACCCTACTATATAATACACATTTACTTTTGGATGAATAATTAAAATACTCTCAAATGATGTATATTAATGGATTATAAAAATACCAAGCAACCTTGTTAGTTTAAGATCTAAGAGCAATTAATTAGTTGGTCTTATCCTAGACTAAACTCTTGTTTGAAGTTAAAACTTGGTGTAAACAAACAATTCAAACCAAACACATGGTCCTCATTTTTATTTTAATAAAGAGGTATTATGCTACCCATGTGAGATCATCAATTTGCACTATTAAAAGTTCATCAAAAGCTTGGGAGTCATATCATCCACTTTGGCACAATTATGCTACCCAATTGAGTCTAGACCTTTACCAAAGTCTTTTAAGTCCTTCACTTATAATATAAATTCAAAATTGTACCTTTATAAGTTCAAAAGGTTGATGTGTTAATTGGGTTTACCATTTGCATTTAACTTGAGGGAACTTAGGTTCTAATTCCAATTTGGGTTTAATGCCATTTTTAGACTCAAGATCATTATCACCACTTGATAGACTTAAGTTATTTTGTTCTAAAAACTTGCACTTTGATTCTATGCACCACAACATTTTAAGTCAAGAAAATTAGTGTTATGCTATCAAAATTGTGAAAAAATATATTTGCCTTAGAGAGTTTTTGAAATAAACTTTTTTTTATCACACCTTTTAGGTATTGTAACACTGTTACACTGCCTAAAACATTACAAATATTATTTCATAAACCCTCTTGCATAGAATTTAAAATTATTCCTAAGTTTTTAGACCAATCTGAGTGTACTTTTGTGATCTGTTGCCTAGCACAATTATACTATTCTCTTTTATCTAGCTTATTTATCAAAAGAACTAAGTTTTATACCATTATTTATGAGAAAATAAACTATCTCTAAAAGTGCCCTTTATTTCATACCTTATACCTAGTTGATCAAGTTCTTGATGAAGAATCAAGTGCCTAGTGTTTGTTATAAGTGTTTCAAATTTTTTAGATTAAAACTTTCATCTATTTCAAAGTCTAGCTTTTGACATTGTTTGGCCAAGAGTCCTAGTAAATGCCTTATTTGAGCCTAGATTTTGATGATGGATTTGGCCAAAAGACCTAGCAACTTTTAAATTTATAGATTATACTTATCTGAAACACTTTGACCTTAGATTTTGGCATTTTGATTTTTATTTCATTTACTTGCTTATCTTTGTGTG
Organism: Torreya grandis; assembly: GCA_037957365.1. Taxonomy (NCBI): domain Eukaryota; kingdom Viridiplantae; phylum Streptophyta; class Pinopsida; order Cupressales; family Taxaceae; genus Torreya; species Torreya grandis. Next base: position 828,969 of record JARHVA010001761.1, read on the forward strand.
AATAGTGAAACATTAGATACTTCATGCTAGCTTGTTTCCTCACAAATCTTTGCATAAACCTTTTGATCCTTTTGATGAATCTAGACTAAGTTGGAACATCATCTATTTTATACATTGTCTTTTTAGAGTTTGAAAAACTCTTTGACCTTTTATTTCAAATCAATGACTATGGATCGCAACATGTATTCATATACTCTTAGTGGACTCATGTACATTCCAAGGATTAGTAATGTAGTTACGCAAGAAGAAATGGTGCAATACCCCTATGTGGATAATATTGCTTATGAGATGGATTCTTACCCCTATTATAATACTCAATCAGAGGCACAATGCCAAGATCCATTGGCTAACTATTTGGTTAACACACCAACTTATTCAGAATAAGACCAAGAACAAACCACATAATATCTAGCCATAATACCCATAGTGGATGAGCCAATTCTTCAACAATCATATTCTATTAATACAGCTTCCACGTATGATCCATTTATGTTTGAGTGACATTTGTTAGAGAAAAAATATGAGATTTTTGTTAGAGCTATAGAGGTAGGGGCCAAGTTTTTAGCAGACTTCCCCCATGAAAATTCACCAAGTCTGATAATAGTGCCCCATAATATCATTTATGATCAACAAGCTTCTTCTAGCAATCCTATGGCTCTAGTCCAAATAAATTATCAAGACCCTAATATATTTAATTGAGGCAAAAACATCATGGAAGATCACTTTAACCAAATATAGACAACATATCAAACCTACCTAAATATATCACATAATTTCACTTAGATGAACATGGTGAGTAAGCCTCTTATTGACCTAGTTCCTTCAACAAGAGTGTTGATAGAGTTAACTGGACAAGTTAATCTAAGTTATGACCCATTCGTATAAACTACTTTAATAGATAACTTGATGCATATAACCATTATTGAAGAAGTGTCTTCAGCCTCTATATTGAATCATGAGACAAATGTAGTAGACAATGTGAAAATAATGTCTAATCCCAATCAAAGTAGTACTAACACACAAATAACTAGCCAACAACATGTGCCTAAAGTTAATCCCATAATTAGATCATCATACTAGGGAATAGGAGTTTCTACATCCCAACCTCAACCCACTACTTCCTCAAGTGTACAACCTATGTTAAGGTGTGGAGCTAAAAGCTTCAACTATTTACAGACACAAGGAAGGATGCTAAAGAACTAGAAGCACCAGCATCGGCAGCATGACCGACATTGGTCATATGCAGTGAAGGAGACCGGTGATGGCAGATAGTCGGCTGACATTGGCAACACCAGACAAGCAGGGACGGGTGTCGGTCGCCTGTGTATTTCTAGAACTGCTATTGATGAACAGTCAGTTAAGTGAAGCAAGTGTTTACATGTCAAATGACTAATTATAGTCACGAGCTGCATGTCTAATTATTGTAGTTAGATTTCTATTTTTGTAACCATGGGATTCTATTTAAAGACCCATAAGGCATGTATTGTAATGATCAAGAAGGCAAGGAAAAGCATTGAAGCAAGCAAGGTCAAGGAGATCTACAGGTGTAAGGTCAAGGAGATCAGCTGAAGCATTCAAGGAGGGATAACAACTCAGGTTATAGAGTTGGTTTGTGTTGAGCAAGAGAGAGAGGGAAGAAGGTCTTGAGGTGTGGCAAGCCTTTGAGGTGGAGGAAGAAGTGGCATCTTCCTTATTGTATTTTCTTCTAGTAATAATTAATACAAGAGTGTGTATTGTCTCTCAAATTCTTTGTTGTCTCAAGTTTCTAGTTATTTTATCATTCTGGTATAATTCTGTGTTTAATTGCTTATAAGAAAGTAATCAATTGTGCTTCTATTGGATAAGGGGTCACCTAACAATTAGTATCAAAGCATATTGATTGTTGTAGGTATTTTCTCCCCTGACAAGTGGTATCAGAGCTAAGGTTTGCAGGAAGCAGGTTATTGTTTTTGATTACAGGTCATTCACAGGGTTTTCTGATTGAGTGGGAGTTCAGCAATGGTAGAAGAAAGTAAGCTACAAATGGAGAAGTTTAATGGCAAGAATTATCAACATTGGAGGATGCAGATTGAGGACTATCTGTATCAAAAGGATTTGTACTTATCATTGGGTGGGGTTGCATGCAAGTCCACAAATATGAAGGATGAAGAATGGAGTATTCTTGTTTAGAAGGCTCTCGATTCCATAAGGTTGAGCCTTACATCGTCTATGATTTCCAGCTTATCACAGTGCAAGACAACGGAAGAGTTGATAAAATTCTTGGCGAATTTATACAAAAAGCCCTTGGCTTTTAATAAGGTATATCTTATGAAGCAGCTATTTACTTTGCAAATGTAGGAAGGTGGATCGGTACATACTCATCTCACTGATTTCCATGGTTTGGTAAACTAACTAGCTTCAGTCAATATTGTTTTTGATGATGAGGTAAAGGCTCTCTTGATTTTATGTTCTTTGCCTAAAATTTGGGACGGTTTGGTTATGGCAGTAAGTAATTCTACATCTGCTTCTAAAATCTTCAAAGTTGATGATGTTGTGAGTGTGATCTTGAATGAAGAAATATGTAGGAGAAGCATAGTTGAATCATCAGGGAATGTTCTAAGTATAGAAAGTAGGGGAAGGCAAAGGGAGAAGATTGAGCAAGGGAAATCAAGGTCGGGAAGGAGATCTGAGTCCAAAGGTATTACCTGCTAGTTTTGTGGAAAGAAAGGACATACGAAGGAGTGTTGGTTGAGAGATAAAGAGAACCAACATACAGGTATGGAAGAAGCAAAGGATGCAAATATTGTGATGCAGGACGCTCTCATACTTTCTTTGGATAGTCAGGTAGGATCATGGATTTTAGATTTTGGTTCATCTTTTCATTCATCCCCAAACAGAGATTTGTTTCATGAGTATGAACAGGGATACTTTGGAGTGCTCTATTTAGGGGATGGTACGCCTTGTCAGATAGTTGGCAAAGGGAAAGTGCAGCTGAGATTGCAGATGGGTGTTGAAGGAGGTCATGCATGTTCCAATTCTAAAGTAAAGTCTGATTTTTGTAGGAAGGTTGGGAGATGAGGGATGCACAATAACCCTCATAGCGGACTCTTAGAAGGTTACCAAGGGAGCACTTGTTCTAGCAAGAGGTAAGAAAGTAGGTACTCTTTATCTACCTACTTGAAATACTAATTCTACTTCTGGTGTAGATTCAAAGATGTGGCCTAATAGGCTTGGTCACGTGAATAAGAAGGGAATGGACGTTCTTGATTCAAAAGGTATGTGTTCAGATTTGGAAAGCATAGATAGAGTTCATTGTAGAAAAAGGAAATTTGATGCTTTTGACAGGAATAAAGAAGCCTTGGTGTTTATGGAGGAGATGAAGGATAGAGATCAGTCATAGGGGCTGAATAAATCTGAGCAGGGAAGTATGGATAGAGGTTTGATCCAAGAAGAGCTCACGGATGAAAATTTCATCACTTACAGGAACACACAGACACCAATGTTGATTGCTTGGAACCAACGTCGGTCATCCAAATACCGACATCAGTCATGTGCAGACCAGTAGGGTTGGTAGGTTGGGTAGGAGAAGTCTGATGTCGGTCATAAGGATCGACGTCGGTAGGAGGGACACCAGCATCGGCCAGGGAAATGACGTTGACAGTCAGGGTCAGTGCAGGGAACCAACATCAGTCAGGAGCAGACTGGGAGATGGCCGAGATTGGTCACTGAAATGGATGTTGGGTGGATCTATAAGTCTCAAAAACCCATGTGGAGGTTAGGAAAGGTATGTGAACCTCATATTTGTTGTTTACCTTCTTTATATTGCTTATTGATAGTCATGAACTAGGAATATGGAAGAAGCAATGCAGGTAGAATCCAGAAATAGTGGGAGCTTGACATGGATGAGGAGTGTGAGTCCTTGGAGTAGAACCAAATAGGTATTTGTTGGTAGAATTGTCAGCTGGAAGAAAGCACTGGATAGAGGGATGGATTCACATATTAGAGAAAAGAGTGGATGGACACATGAGACAAAAGGCTATGGTATATGGTCTTGATTAGGCTGCAGAACAATGGAGGTTTGACCATTGTATTTTATCTTTACTAGGTTGGATAATATTAGCTACATTATCATGTTACTGTATTGTGTTACTTGTTGCAGGGTTTCATATACAGGGAGTTTTCTGAGCTAAGGGTAGAGTTGGTTTAGAAGTATGTCATGGAGAATTTGGGAGCAACAAAATTCTTGTGGCATAAGAGAAAGGTATTGCATCATATGTTTGCATGGTGGTTGGTCTTCAAGAGTGACATCAAAGAGGGATATAGAGCCTAAAGAACAAAATAGATGGTGTACAGGCACAGGTACAAGTTGCAACTATTTATCTCCAAGTGGGAGATTGTTAAGGTGTGGAGCTAAAAGCTTCAACTATTTGCAGACACAAGGAAGGATGCTGAAGAACTAGAAGCACCGGCATTGGTAGCATGACTGACATCGGTCATATGCAGTGGAGAAGGAGATGGATGATGGCTGATAGTCAGTTGATGTCAGCAGCACCAGAGAAGCAGGGACCGGTGTCGGTCGCCTGTGTATTTCTAGAACTACTGTTGACGAACAGTCAGTTAAGTGAAGCGAGTGTTTGCATGTCAAATGACTAATTATAGTCACGAGCTGCGTGTCTAATTATTGTAGTTAGATTTCTATTTTTGTAACCATGGGATTCTATTTAAAGACCCATAAGGCATGTATTGTAATGATCAAGAAGGCAAGGAAAAGCATTGAAGCAAGCAAGGTCAAGGAGATCTACAGGTGTACAGTCAAGGAGATTAGCTGAAGCATTCAAGGAGGGATAGCAACTCAGGTTATAGAGTTGGTTTGTGTTGAGCAAGAGAGAGAGGGAAGAAGGTCTTGAGGTGTGGCAAGCCTTTGAGGTGGAGGAAGAAGTGGCATCTTCCTTATTGTATTTTCTTTTAGTAATATTTAATACAAGAGTGTGTATTGTCTCTCAAATTCTTTGTTGTCTCAAGTTTCTAGTTACTTTATCATTTTGGTATAATTCCATGTTTAATTGCTTATAAGAAAGTAATCAATTGTGCTTCCGTTGGATAAGGGGTCACCTAACAGTTAGTATTAGAGCATATTGATTGTTGTAGGTATTTTCTCCCCTGACAACCTATGGGATTAGGTAGTCAAATAATGGAAAACATCACACCTCAACAATATAATTTGATGAATCCTACCCCTTCTCAACAATTAATGACTAGTATTCCATAATATCAAGCACAATCTAGTGTATCAACATAATAAAGGACAAATACATTGCCACCTCAATTAGGGGTAACTAATGTTTGACCTCACTAGGTAATGACAAACATACCACTTAAGTCATAGAGTAGTATGCAAATCGAAAACCAAGCAATGATTAGTCAATAATGTGAAAATATTGGTCAGTGATAGATGTTAAATCTATAATCCATTTTCACTTCCCCATAGGGATTCATGCAACAAGGAGGTTCCCATGTTTTTAAAGTACCTACTAGATAGTCATTAGTTTAAAATATGCCACAAATTTAGAGATAGGGTCTTGGTCCACAAGTTCCCACTCAATATAAAGGTTCAATCAGTCAGCAGCATGTCCCTTTTCAATTATAGTAGGAATAGTATAGTTATATCCCTCCATCCCAAGCACAAAATCCTCCAAGTCAAACCTTCATCACCAACTCAAACTAGAATATTGCATAAACAAATGTGTAATTTCAAGTACATCTTAATCCCTATATGAATATTCTTGGTCTATTCCCCATCCAAACCAATATACCCCAATAGTTGTCCCCATCATACCTTGGTCAAAGTTTCACACTTGTGACCTCCCAAACCAATATTCTCCCTCAAACCAACGTTCCTTCTAGTTTTTTATCCTAAAAATTGCAATAGATGAAGGATGTAATTGCTACCATTCAGGCTAGGAAAGAGACTAAAAAGTTTAAATAGGATGATGTATGTTCTTATCCATTTAACATGGAGTATTTTTAGATACCATTTCCTTCAGGATACAAACCACTAAAATATGACAAATATAAATGGAAAGGTGACCCTAAGTCCCATTTAATTGAATTCTTTGTCTCATGTCAACTAGTGGCATATAATGACATATACCTTTTACTATTGTTTACAAGGAGCTTGGATGGACAAGCCTTTGAGTGGTTTTTAAAGTTACCCAAAATTTTAGTAATGAATTTTGATGATCTTTTTGATAAGTTTATGCAACACATTTTCTATAATCTCGAGCATGGGATTTCATTAGTAGACTTAATGCAAGCAAAGAAAAAAGATGGTGAGAGTTTTGAAACTTATTTATAGTGATAGAGATCCCTTGTAAGTCAATTCACCCATATTTTACTAGATAAACCAATAGCCATTGTGTTTACTAAAAATTTGCATAGTGAGATAGCTTATCATCTAGGATTACAATGTGCACATACTTTTAAAGAAATCATTGACAAAGGTTTGTTGATTGTGCAAGGCCTTATAAATAAAGGAGTCATCAAGCTTAATTTAACTAATCAAAATCAAAGTACTAATCAAGGAAATGACCAACATCAACATCCCATTCAAGCATAAACATCGTAACTGGCATAGGCCAATAACTAAGAAAGACTGAAGTGATTCAATTGCAATATGAATGTTGTGGGAAATGGATTAATTAAATCTCATCATGTCCAAATGGTATAAATATCATCTACACCACCTTTTTAGCTTACTCCTACCTAATAACCTCTCCAACCAATACCACAAGCACAATAACCAAGACCTACACAACAAATATAGTATCTTTTACCATTACAAACCCCTCCTCTTAGGAGAACCATGCCTATACATCATGTCTTTAGTGACCTAAGAGAACCTATTGAGTCTATATTTTACAAGTTTATTTCTACTAATCTAATTAGTTAGCCTAAATCAAAGCATTATCCACAAGGCATTCCTTATCTTGGTTGGTACCATGAAAATGAAATATGTGACTATCATTGGGTCAGTGGGTATAATCTATGAAGATGTGTCCAAATCAATCATTTAATTGAGAATATGTTGGAGAATGGAGAGATAACATTGGATACTGGTGCCTTCACTTCCAATCAAATTCTTTGGATTTATCAAAACCCCTTTCCCTAATATAACAAATAGAAGTAGCAAAATAATTAGTAATAAAAATAACAATGACCAGTGTAGCAACAAAATCAAATGTTGAACTAGTAGAATCAACAAAATTAGTAGCAGAACCCAAAATGATAGAATAATGGACAAAACCAAGGTCAAAATGGTAATAACCAACAAACCTACCATGAAGTTGCACATGACTACAATAGGGTTATAGGTCATATTATAGGGGGTAGCATTAATACCATCTCGATTAATCCTATACCAAGCACTAATTAGCCTAGACCATTCTTAAACAATAGCATTCAACCAAATTACATAAATAATTATTATTTGATTTAAGAGTGCATATAAGGAAACCAAAAAACTAGGATTTCCCCCTTTGGACCTTATATAAAAATCTCATCCTTGCCATGTGACCACACATGAGTGCACTAGCAATTGAGACTTGTCCTATTTGGTCCCACACCATTCCTAGTATTTTTTTTTATCAAAAATGGTCCAATATTTAATCATGATTGTGAAATGATAACTCAGAGGTCAAAGATTACTATCCCATACCCAAAACCATCTACCACTTTGCCTATCATCTAATTAACAATTCAGTCTCAAAATAAACCATTGATGACTGACCAAGACAAAAAGTCTGATATTATGGAACAAGTGTAGAAGATACCAATACAAATTTCTATTTTATATTTTCTATGAATGTCAATAATCCACAAGAACATCTTGAATGAGTTTTTAACCCAACTCACTATTGCTAGTGACATATCCCCTTACAAATTTCAATCTTTGGTTGGACACTTAGCTCCAACCCAACAAGTCACATTCAACCAAAGTGATATTTCTTCCCTTGGCTTGCTCCATAATAACCCTTTGTACATAGAAGTTTATATAAATAAATATAAAGTGAAATGTGTCCTTATAAACAATGGATTAGGCTTCAACATAGTGTCTCTAAAGCTCATCAAGATTCTTGGGTACACAATGGTAGATCTTTAGCTAGAAACAATAACCATCAAAGCCTATGATAATTAGGAAAGAGAATCACAAGGCACCATTAGCTTGATAGTTATGATTGGGCCTTTAACCAATGATACACTTTTCCATGTTCTTGATATTAAGTTATCATATAATATTATTCTAGTAAGGCCTTGGTTACATGAGATTCATGTAGTCCCATCAATGTTGTACCAATGTTTCATGTTTTCCCACTTAGGGATGGAATTAAATATTCTAAGAGATTTACACCCATATGAACATTAAAAGCATATTAAGGCCAAATTTTAAAGTTATAATTATCAATATAACATGAATCCAAGTTCCAAATAGGATAAAAGATAGGCTATGCTTATTGATCCTTCACTGGATAATTGTATAGATCATAATACCTTGGATTCCCTTTCCCACATGCCACCTCCTAAATCTTCTAATCATTTCAACATTTTAGATAATAAACTAGGAGAGTATGTGACCCATGATACATTTCATGTTGTCAATCTTCCTTATAATCTAAAAACCTTTGGGTGACCTAAAGTCACTCCATATATCCATTAGAAATAAAAGAATAAAGATAAGGGACCTTCCACATTTGTACTAGCATCTAGCCTAGAAACTAACCCTCTTGAAGGGGAGGAATCATGGTTATACAATGACAACCAAGCTTTTTATTATAAAAGTGCAAAGTATCATATTCCTAATAGGTTCATGGAGCATCAAAATTATGAAGGAAGAGGCCTCAGACTGAATCAACAAAGAATCATCAAGCCAATTTCCATGACTAAGTATGAAAGACCTTATAGAATTGGATTTACACTACCTGAGGGTGACTTGACATATCTTATTCAAACTCCATCACTAGTGACTAGTGAGGATGATGACAATAGTGAATTAGATTTTGATCATAACCCCACCATTGACGACCTAGCTAAAACCAATCTATTTGATAATAATGCCATTTTTACCCTTACCCTGGCCATTCATCACAATCTATTGCCATTATATTATCCCCAACTGATAGATTAGGACCAGCAAGAATCTAGTCTATCAATTGATGAGTTTTAGAATGTTGAGGCATTCTATGAATTTTTAGGGCTTAGATACAACATTCTATTGGGAGATCACAAGTTAGGATTCTCAAATATATTAGATCTTATAACCTATTTTTGAGAGCGAGTGAACACCCTTAGCCAAAAACAAATAAGTAAAATATTGAGGTCCCAAAGTGAAAACCACTTTGAGGTGTTTTTTAACTAGGTAAAAAGTAAAGATAAAGACCAATCTAATGGTGAAAACCTATTTTAGGTGCCATTAGATGGGGGTGTTCATTCTTATTTAGATTTATACTAGGAGACCACCAATGATGAAATTGCATGTGAATCTGAGTTTAACTTTAAGCAACAATAAGTATTTGATCAAATTCTTCAATAATTTTTTGACTATTTTGGTCACATGGCTAGATCTCCCATTAGGGGACTCAGATTCATCATGCTTAGGAGAAGTTGAAGAGCAAGTCCTAATGGAGTTCCTTGACATAATTCAATAGTTCAAGTCATTTCCTACTATCCTAGAAGATGGTTTGGTGCTTCTAGTTAAAGATACAATAGAGTTAAATATTGGGACTCCATCAGACCTAAAATGGATAAAATTAGGCACATCCCTCACAAAGGAGGAACATGACATCTTTACAACTCTATTGAGAGAATTTGTAGATATCTATGCATGGGCCTATTATGACATTCTAGGTTTAGACCCTACCTTGGTTCTACACCACTTTGTGGTTAATCCTAATGCCAAACTAGTAAACCAAAAGTTACGTAAGATGCATCTTTGCATTGTTGTATTGGTAAAGAAAGAGTTAGAAAAAATATTTGAATTAGGATGTATCTGATCCATTGAATACTCAGAATGGATCTTTAATGTGGTACCTATTAGTAAAATGCTTGAAGGGATCAAAATATATACTAATTTTTGAGACATCAACAAATCTTGTCTTAAAGATGATTTTCAATTTCCCAATATCAACATGATAATCAAATCCATGATAGGTTATGAAATTCTTTCACTTATGGATGGATTTTCAAGATATAACTAGATCAAAATAACACTAGAAGACTAACATAAAATAGTATTCACCATGCCATGGGGAACATTTTATTATCAAGTAATGCCATTTGGCCTTAAGAATGCTAGAGCTACATACCAAAGGGCCATGCCTATAATATTCCATGATATGATGCAAGATATTATTGAAGATTATGTCAATGACATATTAGAAAAATTCAAAACTAGCGCTGACCATCCAGTAGTGCTGTGTAAGATATTTGAAAGATTATGGGAGTACAAAGTTAGACTTAATCCAAAGAAATGTGTGTTTATTGTAACTTTAGGCAAATTATTTGGCTTCATCATGTCTCATAGATGTATTAAAGTTGATCTAGCTAAAGTCCATGCTATAACCAAGATGCCACTACCAACCAATTTAAAGCAACTCTATAGTTTGTATGGTAAGATCCATTCAATTTGATGCTTCATCTCTCAGTTAAAAAACAAGTGTCATCTGTTTACAAACTTTTTAGAAAAAGGAGTGGAATTTCATTGGGATGATCATAGCCAAACAACTTTTCAATAACTCAAAGACTATCTTGTTGATCTACCTATTTTATTACCTCCTATGTTGATAAAGACAATTTTATTATACCTATCAACTACTAACCTTGCTCTAGGGGCACTCTTGGCTCAACATGATGACCATGGAAAAGAGCATGTTGTGTACTACCTAAGTTGTACCTTGGTTACATATGAACATAACTATGCACCTATTGAAAAATATTTTCTATTCATGGTCTTCATAGCTCAAAAACTATGCCATTATATGTTAAATAATAAGACCATTGTCATTTCAAAAGTATATCCAATCAAGTATCTACTATCTAAAATAGCTTTGTGAGGTAGAATGGATAAATGGATCATAATTCTTAGTGAGTTTGACATAGAGTATGTCAATCAGAAGGCAATCAAAGGATAAGTTCTTATAGATCAACTTGTAGAAGTGCATCTCATAGACACACAACCACTCACATTTCAATTTCTTGATGAATCCATAATGACCAGCATTTAAACACCCCTTGAAGATCAACCATAGAAGTTTTATTTTGATGGTTCATTTACTACACAGGGATCAGGGGTAGGCCTATTGTTTATTATACCATAGGGGGATCTAATCCCTAAATCATTTAGAATCAACTTTCCTTATACAAACAGCATGGTTATGTATGAAACACTTGTTATAAGACTTTGACAAGTAGTGCATTAGAGTATATCTCATACCGAAGTTTATGGTGATTCTTTGTTAATCATCAATCAGCTCACAAATCATTTTTAAACCAAAGGTGATAAGATAGTTCCATACAAATCCATGGTTAACACTCTTAAACAAAAAAATTCCAACATTTAGTTTGAGCATATTGCAAGGGCTAGTAATAGAACTTTAGATGCCATAACTACTATTGGCTCTATAATTTGACAAATAGATAAAGCTAGAGACTATCAATTCCTTATCAAGAATTTGTTAACACTAGCTCATATACATTCAACTATTGCAATGATTTGTGATATTTTTAGTCTTAATTCTATCTGCTACTCATACCTCTAAAACTAACTTCATGACCAGGTTATACCACCTAACCTATCTCACAAACAAACCAAAGCCTTCATTCATCATTCCACTCATTATACTCTACTTGGATCCACCCTTTGCCATCATAGTTTTTTGATGGATCTTTTCTTCATTATTTAACTTCGACAAAGTCTACACTAGAATTAAGAGTTCACAAAAGAGTATGTGGTACTCATTCTATCAGGATCATCCTATCCAAAAAGCTCTTACATACTAGTTATTATTGGCTGACAATAGACATAGATGCCATTATATATGTAAAATAGTGTGACAAATGTCAATGGCATGCTAATCTAATTCATGCCCCAACAAAAACTATAAAACTAATGTTGACACCATGGCCATTTTATACATAGGCACTTGACCTCATTAAGAAGATCAAGCCCACTTCATCTGAAGGCCATAAACATATCCTTACTACCATTTAGTATTTCACTAAGTGGGTTGAAGCTATACCCTCACTTATGTGATTGGAAAGAAAATTTCTAAATTCATCTTCAACCATTTCATTTGTCACTATGGTATCCCCTCTGACATCATATTCAACAATAGAGGATCATTCAAAAACAAGGATGTAGATTAGCTATGTATTGAATATAACATCACAAAATATTTTTTATAACATATTAACGTCAAGGTAATAACCAAGTTGAGGCATCCAACAAAACCATTGCCAATATTATTAAAAATATAGTCAATGATGTCAATCATGATTGGCACTTGTAGATATTTCTTAGACTTTGGGCATATCATAACAAGAATCATACCCTCATAGGAGCCACTCCATACTCACTTATTTATGGTACTAAAGTAATCCTTCCCACTGAGGTTGAATTGCCTTCACTGTGCATCTCTTTCAAGCATGTCTTTGATGATCATGACTATCGAGTAGCTCACCTACAAGAGCTAGACCTACTTGATGAGAAATGCACAACCATGCTCAACAATTTTTAAGCATATCAAAACCAACTTAAAGGCCACTATAATCAACATGTTATGTATAGAAAATTTTAACTTGGTGATCTTATTCTGATAGAAAACCAAAAGAATACCACAACTGAGAAGAAGCATAAAGGGAAATTCAAACCAAATTGGATAAGGCCTTTCATCATTACTGCATATTATGGATCAAGAGCATACATGCTTGCCATACCAAATGGAGGTGATATTTTAGATTTGATGAATATTATTCATCTCAATCAGTACTATGCTTGAGTTATAAGGTGTATTTTTTGTAAGGACCATTTCAATTATGCCATTTTATTACTATTATTCTTTGTACAAATATCATTCTTAACCATTTTATTATCCGTATCCATTTTACCCTTCTATTTTTTTAACCTAGTGTGTTCTAGAGCCTAGCTTGTTTAACCTTAGGTTTTTCCATTTGTTATACATTTGTAGCATCAGGGTATCTAATTAGTTTCATCAATTGGTTTAATTACTTCAAATAGAGATCGTATTTTGGGATAGTATGATAGAAGTTTGGGTAGTTACATCCATCATTTGTTATTGCTTTCTTATCACTAATCTTGCTACTAATTATAACTACCTTTGGGAAAATTAGTACCATTTATCTATGCCATTATGTCTTGGTTATAACCACCTATGGGAAAACTAGGGACCATATTAAGCCTTGACATACCAACTTTCCCTTTCCTATGTCATACTATGCCTTTTTACCAAATGTGCCTATTTTGTTTGAATTGACTCCTACACTAGTCAAATTCTTCTACTGAAAGGGTAGAACTATAGTGACTTGAGGTCCTATTCTAAGAATGTGTAGGTAACACTTGATACTTATTTAGGTTAGCTTAGTCACCACCTAATCCACACTCTCTCTATCTTGTGAACAACTTAAGCTACACTCTCGCCATTTTTCAAGCACCCTAAGCCAGACTCTCATCATTTTATGAGCAACCAAAGCCATGATCTCACCATTTTATGAGCAACCTAAGCCATGATCTATCCATTTTTTGAGAAACCTAATCCATTTTATCATTATTTTATGAGCAACATAAGCCATGATCTTACTATTTTATGAGCTTTAACCATTTAGTGTCTTGTCATTCTCAATTGAGTTGAGATAATCCAAAACAATTCCAAAAAACCATTTAAAAAATAATTAGAAAAGAACAAAAACATGGACCACTTCTTTGCCTTAATGATTCTAAGAACCCTTACTAAGTTATGAACAAATCACTTGTCATTTAGTTTTCCCATCCTTTTTAGCCTTTTTCTCTCACGTACTTAGCATTTTGTAAGACCATTCCTCTTCTTATATCACATCCATTCTATTTTTTTCCTTAGTTATGATATTCTTCCCATTCCCTAGGAGAACTACATTTGGTCTAAAGTTTTTATTGGCTATTACATCCATGGAGCTAGATAGGTAATATCCACTTGCCTAGTGCATATGGAGATAGCTTGGCCACCCCTTCCTTTTCTTCTATTCCCTCATTTTATTTATTTTTTATGTTTTTGCATATTTTTTAGGGGTAATGTTCATATCATTTCTATTGTGTTGTTTGTTTGATTATCTTCTTGTTTATTTTCTTTCATCATTATTGCCTTGATTCAATTTATGTGTGTTCATTGGGTGATTCCTTGCCCACACTAATACTTGAATCCATCCATATTCATATGTTTACATTGTCATCATGGTTTCTATCATTAGTGAATTATGTTCTATTGGGTATTAGATTTTGAGAGTTAGTCCTTATGCATATTTTGACCAAGTCCTCATGATGTTATACCATGATGCCTACTGACATGTGCTACAACAAGCATCAGCTTCAATAATTCTATTCAACAATGGTAACATCTCTTTGACACCAACATCCTAATTGAATCCTAATAATATCCCAAAAAGAGTAATTAACCATGAAATAATTTCAACCTTTACTAGTTTGGATGAGCATCTCCCTACTAGTAGGTTGTTCTAATTCATCATTACACTCTATGTTAAGTTATAATCATCCTCGACCAAGTTTATCATGTTTTCCATAATTAGAGCCTAATGATTATAATAACCTTTAGGAAAATCATTACACACCATCCCACCTGCATTTCTCAATGATTATAACCACCTTTGGGTAAATCACCATGTTGTCACCACTTTACTTTTTCTACCCATACAGGGCCATGTTGTTATCTTGTTTGTCTGTCCTAACTAGGGCAACTCCATCTTCTCAATGATTATAATTGCCTTTGGGCAAATCATTGTGTTATCATGTCATGTTGCCACTATTAGGGTATAATGTTTATAGCCACCTTTGGGAAAATCATTGTACACCATCTCACTTGCATTCTTAATGACTTTGACTACTTTTTCAATATCATTGTGTTTTTACCCCATTATATTTCCTTTCTTTGGTCCCCTCATTTTGATTCTTTCTTTTCAAGGGACCATTTACTGACTTACTTATGCCAGCCATTCCCTCAAGGGGGCATCATAAAATTGGTTTATCATCATTATAGTTGTAGGCATGTAGGACCTTTTTATTCTTTGAGAAATCTTACTATGCTTATAGCTTGTAATAGCTTCCTAAATAGAGGCAAATTATAGACACCTAAATCTCGCCACCAATGACTTTTAATCAAGATTTTGACTAATTCTTACTAAAATACACAATTTGACCTAAAAACACTAAAACATGCTAAATGATGTGAAACTAACATATTCAAGTGCTGATTTTGGCTAGGGTATCCCTAAATAGGGCAATGCAATTTATGGGCCAACTAGCTTTAATCAAATCATTTCAAGTCAAAATGCCAATTTTGCACTTAGGTGCTTTGGATTGATCTTTCCTATCAAATCTCTTACACAAGACACGTGCCTTTGTTATTTATTTTTGGTAACATCCTAAATGTAATGATAGATCCAACACATCTGGTGTTGCCTTCCAATTCCAATCTAGTCAAAGTTTAGACCAATAATAAGGCATTCTAACTAATTTAGGTAATTTGTGCATAAATTTCTTAATCATGATTAAGAGATAATTAATCCAAATCAAGGCATAATTAATAATTCCATGGATACTTGTTGAAAACTTATTTTTGGAAATGAATATTGAATATATGCATCATTAAGGGACCTCATTTCTTGGAAAGACATCCCTAAGCCATAAATGCCATAAATATTAGGATTCATGCATTCCATGCCTGATCAATGCCTTTTATGATGACCTTCATGCCTCTTAATTTCCCCTTCTTCTAATGTCATGATAAGGATAATTATAAACATAATTTAAAAAATTGAATTAATCCTCAACCACACATCTGCATCTTAGGATGAATGGTTTAGGTTGATTCTATACATTCTCAAAAATCTATAAATAAAGAGACCATGAACATCATTTATAAGTCTTTATTATTAAAATTTATAATGCACAAGTGGTTCCAAAAGCTTTAAGAAACTAGTGTTGCCATGCCAAATTGATTCCAAGCCAAGCCACAAGCCAAAGGTGTCAAGGAGAGATGGAGGTAGACAATCTTCCTTTGATGAGGACTTCATGAGCACAAGCTAAACAAGCCACCCCAACAAGCACTTTGGAGCATCTAAAGAAGGTAAAGTATGGTTTATTTTGCATTTTAGTTATGTGTTTTATTCGTGTTTGTTAACTAACCTCTCCCTAGTGTATAGGCTTAGAGATTTTATGATAGTTAGTGTGTTTATTTCATTTTATTTTCATTTTGGAACTAATCCCATACTAACCATCCTCTCTTGAGTCAAATTCTTAGTTCATACTTAAAATGTGTTTTCAGTGTCACATATGGAAAACTATTATCATTATTCATTTCTCTTCACAACATCAATTTCAATCATGCTATGATCAACACTATCATCAACATGCCCATCCTTTGATCCATTTTAGACATTCACACTTACCTTGGAAAACTTAGGGAAATTATATGATTCATTATTGAAATGGCTTATCATATCTATTCTATCAATTATGTTATTTAGAAAGGTATTTCCATAGAATGGATGGATCCCTATCAAAAAACATTTGATAATATGAAAGAATCATTACTTCACCCACGTACTTTTCATACACATTTAAATAATCAACCATTAATATTATATACCTCTTCCACACCCATATCATTTAGGGTAATACTTGACCAACAAGATGATACTGGAAGGGAATATGTTATCTACTATATCATTTGAGGCCTCATAAAGTATGAAAAACATTATATAAGAGTTGAATGTGATGGCCTTGCCATATATTTTTCCACTAAAAAGCATTGACATTATATGATTTATCAAACCACTTATGTTATTCATTAATTTTGATCCCCTTCATCACTTTTTCTCCCAAGCCTTTATTCCAACAGATATAATTGGTAAGTGTATGGTCCTTCTCACGTAATTTTATCTCCAAATTATTAATAAAAATTCTATCAAAGGATAAATCATTATTGATCAACTTTCCATAAATACCATCCTAGATATCAACCACCTTTAAGATAGTATTCCTAATAATAATATTATCTATATTGAAGGTCTCAAACAAGTCATTTCTCATAAAGATAACTTCCATAACTTCACCACTAATATTGAATCAAGTAATCTAGAATAGTCCTCTAACTTCCCCAACATTACTAAACCAAAAGCATTTATCAAAGAACTTCCTAAAATTAATATCGATTTATGTGAAGATACATGGACCCTTAATTTTTATGGCATTAAATGACTTAAAGGATCTAGGGTATGTTTTATCCTTAAGATCCCTATTGGAAAAATTATCCCATTGGAATTTTGCCTCACATTTAATGTCACTAATAATATGGTAGAATATGAAGCTTGAACACTAGGCATGAGAGCAGCCCTCGATCTATATACCACATATTTACATGCTTTAAGAGATTACCAACTTATTTTATGCCAATAAAATGGTTATTATCAATGTAAAATCTATAATATCATTTCTTATCATCAACTCACAACTACCCTCTCCAAATATTTTGCTTATTTTAACATTGTTCCTATCCATCAAGATCAAAATTTTATTGTTGATTCACTCACTTCTTCAACATCTATTTTTCATCCTCATCAAAGTTCTTATTGATCCCACTTTTCTTATCCAAATAATAAAATCCCCATATCCTATTCAAACACAATATTCACTCATCTTACACCTTGAGTCCATCACCATTTGACAAAACCCATGGTACAAAGATATTATTCAATTTCTTTAACATCAAACTTATCCTTTAAACCTTTATTCCTATGAAAAACCTCACTTTTGAAAACAAAAATTTTATTATGTATTTAGATACAAAATCCTATATTATTATAATGATGAAGGTACCTTGATTGATTATGTTATGAAAGAAGAGGTTGTTCATCTTCTCAAATAATCTCATGGGGTAATTTACGATGGCCACTTTAGAAAACATGCTACAACCTACAAATTCTTACATATGGGATACTTTTGGCCCACTATTGAAAAAGATTCCATAAATTTTTATAAAAAATGTACTCCTTTCCAACTTCATGACAATGTAAATCATGCACCTTTAATTGAGCTTCAAACTTTAAAATCTCCTTGGCCATTCTCCATGTGGGGATTAGATCTCATAAGAAAATTACCTTGATCTCAAGATGGGCATGTATTTATAATCTCTACCATAAAATATTTTACTAAATGGGTTAAGGCTATGACCCTAATCAATGTCAATGGTACCCCCATATACAAATTAATCCTTAACCAAATCATTAACTAATTTCATGTACTTCATACTATCATTTTAGACAATGGTGGTAACTTCAAAAACAAAGATGTTAAATAGATTTGTGATAAATTTAAAATAAATGAAAAATTATCCACACCCTACTATATGAAATGAAATTTCTAAGCTAAGGCCATCAATAAATTTATTAATAACATTCTCAAAAATACATTTCATGAAACATACATAGATTATCATCTTCATCTCTATATTTCTCTTTGAGCCAATCACACTAGGATACATACTACCACTTAGGTAATTTCATTTATCTAATCTATGGTTTTGAATTAGTCCTCTAATTATAAGTGGAGCTTCCCTCTCTCCATATATATCTTCATGATATCATATCTAATGAAGAATTACACATAGCTCACCTTCATTCTCTTGATCTCCTTAATGAACATCATATTTTTGTTTTACAACATAATTACCTATACACGGCTCATATTGCCAAACAACATAATAAATGAGTTAAAATTCACACATTTAATGTTCGTGATATTGTCATTAAATTAGACTCCACTCATGACAAGGAAGATAAATATGCTAAAAAATGGTGGGGCCCTAATTTAGTCAAAGATATTCTTGGTCCGAGTACCTATCATGTTCAAACCAATGAAGGCCATATTTTCAAAGAACCTACCAATGTGAAATTATTGAAGAAGTATTTTTCTTAACTCTTTCCATTATTTTTTCTATATTCCATCTATCTAACACTTTTTGTAGGATTTTTGCATAGGTCTCACCCACTATAGTAGTTCTCTCATTTCACAAACCTTAGTCCTTATTTTTGGCCTTTTGGTTTCCATTTTTCTCATGAGTTGCATTATAAAACTATAGATAGGAACTAATATTCTTCATGATCTACCACTATTTATTCTCATTATTTTATTTCTTTTTTTAAAAAAATCACCCCTTGGATTTTTATTTTGTGAGTTACAGTGTAAGACCATGGATAGGACCTAGCCTTCCTCACAAATACCATCTTTGTCCCATCTATATTTCACATTCTTTGTGAACCCTTGTGGGTTTCTTTTTTAATATTTATAGTGTAATACCATGGATAAGATTTAGCCTTCCTCATAAAATCACCATATTTCAGTAAATGTTCTTTTTATAGAATGTGTTTTGTAATAATTATGAGTTTGTGATCATTATTCTTAACTTTTTCTTTTAATTCTTTTGTAGATAACATTTTCAAAACAAACTATGTAGGCATGTTTTCCTATATTTCCCTCCTTATGATAATGAATCACACTTCACTATCATTGTATCCCTATTTCACCCTTTGTCACATTTTTTGTAATTTGAAGTAATTCAATTATTTCATGTTTCATTCCTCTTCATTTCCTTCCATTCACTCCACATTGGATAAAATAAGGTTGAAGTCAAGACATCACTTTTATTTTACCTAAATGTATGAGACTTTTAGACACCATGCTCTTTGAATTCTCTCTCTTAGAAACCAAGTCCAAAGTATTCAAATTAAATTCATGTTTACCACCCATGTTTGGTTTTCAAAATCTATATGGAAGAGGAATATAAAAATCCATCAATGAAGTTATAAGACAAATAATTTAAAATAAAAGGCAATGATATACAAAAAGAAATATACAAATTTCAAAAGTCAAAATCAAACAAAAATATTTGATTACAAATACATCTCGTATCTCTAATCAAAGTTCAAACTCTATAGTTGTCTTCATAATATATCTGAGGTCCATTGGGGTTTGGTAGGCCAATAGATTGGAATAGGATAATTCAAAAAATTCAATGGTGCTACCTAATTTCTCACACAAATACCTAATATTCATAGTAGACTAATGGATCTATAAGAGGTCCTAAGGAATGGGGAGAACATTTTAAGAAGGTAGGTCCATTTTAATTTTCATGCATATATCTTTCATGGGTTGATCTACATAATTAATTTGTTGACCTAATATGTGTGTGTCTAGGAGAAGTTCTTCAGAGTCCTTAAGGTTGAAAGTTCTCTTATTTTTAAAAAATTAATTTGAGTGTCTTGAATTTAATAAAGAGTTCCTCTACCTTGGTTTTTCCATTATTTACCCCTCCCATTTCATTTCAAACTTGATAGGAAAAATGTGATTCTAATTTCTTTTCCCTCTTCTATATTCCCTATTCTTCACCTCTTAAAAACATGCTACCACTAATTTGTTCTAGTTTTATTTATATTTAGAACAAACCAATATGTTTGAGCACCTATGGATTACTTTTTTTACAACATGATTCTACATCCTATCATCAATTTACTTTATTTTACCATTTTTTATTGTTGTCCTACCCTTTTTGTAGGCACCTAAGCCTATTTATATTTTCATGTAATTTTTCCATTATTGAGTGAGGTTGTCTAGTTAATTCTCACTTACCAAATGTTATTTTCCTTTATATGCACCTTTTTCCATTGATGATAGAGTACAAATTGTTACTTCGTACTCATCAATGTTTTATTACCATTTTTAGTTGCCCATCTTTGTTTGAGTAAGGATTGTTACTATTTTCACATTAATGTTTGATTACCTTTTTAGAGATGTATCTTTGGTTTGACTTGGTGAGTTTGCCTTTATTACTTAAGGTTTACTTATTTGATTTTTTTGGTCTTTAGTATAGCCTTCTATATTTAGTTACCTAATTTATTATAAATTTTTTGACTTGGTCTTTTGGTATAACATAGAACTTATCACACTACCTTACCAAATTTCTACATATGTCTCATCCACATAGCTTCAGTTATCTTGGCTTTGCTATGTTTCTTTATTTTTTCTCTTTAGTTTTGTATCCTTGGGTTTTTCAAAATAAGTCTTTGTTCCCTTTATGATCAAAACTAAAAACACAATAGATAAAAATCCAATGATAAAGGTAAGTCAAGATATGCTTACATTACTTTTATTTTTAGTTATTTTCATTTAAATCATTTACTATTAGTTATTTTATGCTTTGAAATAATATAATTTCTTTTATCTTTATCATTATGTGTTGTTATGTTATTTTCTCAAAGCACCATCCACTATTATACATGAGTGACACATGATGAGCATTGAGTGGGACATATGAATACACATAATATTTTCAAACTTTATCAATTATTGATGTACATTGAGTTTCAATATCTCTAAGTGCATGCCTTAAAAGGTACATTGAGAAAGGGGTGGGTAGACCATTGATGCTTCATATGATTTTTATACATTATTACCACTTTCTATCAATCCAACCATCTCCTAAAAGCATTGCCCTTAGCTTTTCCTCTTTTTTTCACCCTCCTCTAATCATTTACCACATTCCTTATCCCTTTTCTAACCTAAGACCCTTTTGTGATTGTTTACATTACATAGTCATCCCTATCAACCTTGTAATATAATCGATAAAACTTATTATGATCTAGGTTGGCCCTTGGCCAACCTAGTCTGTGACCTAATCTATTTTTGTCAATAATGATACTAGGTCAACTAGGTCAACCTTGTCAGCCTAAACCTTTAGAAAGGATTAGGGTTAGATCTATGTATATAAACACATACATTTCACCATTATTAGAGAGACAAAAAGAGTTAATTATTCATTTGAATTTATTTATAATTTACTATTCTACCATTCTACTTGAAGAGTCTTAGTTTAGGGTTTCTACTTGGATAAGAATTTTTTCTTGTAGAGAAGTCTTGGATGCTTGAGACTTTCTTAGTGATCCTTACAAACTAAAACAACCTATTGCAAATCATATTTGGAAAAAGGAGAGATTGAGTCTCAATGTGTTCATCTTCAAGGTAAGTATTTATATCTTTGCTCCTTTATTTAGTATATAATAGTAGCATAAGTAATTGATTTTAAATATATTACTCTCTCCATGCATTAAAGTTTTACATATACGTACCTTAATTAGGATTTTATTATTCATGTTTACTTTTATTTTTACTAACCCCCACTTTATGCCACAAGATTTGGTGAGCACTAGATTAGACATTTACTTTAATTGTTATTAGTTTAGTGAATATGAAAACATATTACCTAGTTAGAGTTATTTCATAGTTTTTCTTGACTGGAGGCTTTGAAACCCTCTTTGGTGATATTAGTGTGGTAGAGATGACTTATCTAGATGTAGCAAATCCATTTTGGTTATGACCCAAAATATATAATTTATCCATAATAGGAATTATAAGTAGGGATTATCTTCTTTGAGATAGGATTGATTTATAGATATGCTATATTTCCCATTACATATATTGAGTTTATCATCAATCAAGTCACTAATGAATTCTAAGCTTATGATGATAATTTGATCCCTTAAAAATGAATGTTAGATAGATTAATGTTATATTTTGAGTATATCTAATTTGAATAAATGCCTATAATAAATAATAGGGTAGCAAATTCTATGGATACCATTGGTTTCCTAGTAGATTTAAGCACAATGCATAAAAAATTTCTAGTTGAGTACTTAATGAAATAAGCTTACTGATTCAAAAATGGTTTTCAAGATGGTTGGTCTCACTTTTCCTTAGTAATCTGATATCTATACCTACCTTCATAACAATACCACACTATCTAACTTATCACTCAATCAATACAATTCATTTATTCAATACACCTTTCAGTACACCATCCTTGGCAATACCCTATACTGCATAGGCTATGATGGAACTCCTTTATGCTATTCAAATTCTAAAGAATCTAATTTGGAAATTAGATAAGTTCATGAGGTAATATGTGGAGCACATTCAAGTGGCATAGTCCTTTCAAATAGTCTTCAATGATTAGGTTAGTATTGGCCTATAATGGAAATCTATTCGTGTGCCTATGTCAAAAAATACATACCTTATTAGAAAATTTTGGACCTTATCCATAGTCGCTCGTAAGATTTATAACCCATCAAAAAACCTTGGCCATTTCCACATGGGGGTTAGACCTTATTATAAAGATATTCCATTCTCTTCTAATGGACATAATCATATTATAATGGTAATAAAGTCTTTTACCATGTGGGTTGAGGTAATGTACTTAACCTATGTCACTTGAAATAAAATTTCCAAATGTATCTTAAACCACATTGTTTACCACTTTGGTATTCCTTACACTCTAATTTTTTATAATGGAAAATCATTCAATAATAAATATGTTAAGTCTCTTTATCGAACCTAAAACATTATTCACTCCTTATTACCCATAAGGCAATGACCAAGTTAAAGCAACCAATAATTTTTTTTGTGAATTATTAAAATAATTTACAATGAATTTGGTCATGACTATCACACTCAACTATATCCAACCCTCTAGGCATACTAGAGTATCATCCACACATCCATGGGGATAAACCCTTATTCCCTTGTTTATGGAAGTGAGTCTATTCTTCCCATAGAAGTCAGAATTTCATCCTTGAATATATCGTTACAACAAATAATTAATGAAAAATCCTATTATACTTCATGCCTTAATGAACTTGACTTTATAGAGGAGAAATTAATTAATAATTTAAAAAATTTACAAGTTTACCATAATCATATTCTCCGTAGAGATAACAAGTAGATAAAAGCCATGGAAATTTAAATTAGAGATCTTGTTATTAAGGAAAACTATTAATCACCAATGTTGAAAGAGAAGAGAATGAAAATTTTGAGCCTAATTAGTTAGGCCCATATGTTTACATTACCAAGCATGGATCAAGATCTTATAGATTAGCTACAAAATATAGAGAGGATCTTGATGAACCTATGAATATCATGCATCTTAAGTGATTATATGCCTAAATTTGTTCTATATGTTGTTATTTATATCCTAAGTGTTTAAAATAAATTAAAAAAAATCAAAAGAATAAAAATAATAATAAAAATGACATAGATCATCCAAAAGTGAAAACAAGTTTACTAGCACTTTGGGAAAGTACCATGGTGAAAACTAGATTTTTTACACCATGTGTAAACCATTATCTATATTCACCCTAGTTACTTGGGGCATCATGTTTCAATAATCCATTTTATATTTCCATCTCACTTGTACATTTCTTGTCCTATAACATGATTATCTTAATGTTTTATACTCCCAAATGTGAACCTACATCCTTGTTCATGATAACATAAAATATGTTTTATATTCCTTATTTTAAAAAAAAAGACCAAAAATACAAAAAAATCAAAAACATTACAAATGTATTGAAGAAATATGTCAGAAACTTACCACAACACATCTACCCTTCTAGTTGTCTTCCACATCATTCACTCATTTTTCTTGGGTGGGTTACTCGTGCATCTTTTCATCTGACACTTAAATGATTCATCAATAACCCATTTTATCATCACTTCCCATATTGGGAGAACTACATCTAGCCTGATATCCCCACATGGACTTTATTTGTGGTTGATTATGTATGCATCACTTAGAGACATGGGGTCTCTAGGGTCAA
The DNA here is from genome assembly GCA_037957365.1 of Torreya grandis. Lineage (NCBI taxonomy): Eukaryota > Viridiplantae > Streptophyta > Pinopsida > Cupressales > Taxaceae > Torreya > Torreya grandis. Next base: position 853,929 of record JARHVA010001761.1, read on the forward strand.
CTTGATGATCGTCTTCCCCATCATCCATTTCCCTGAAACTAGATTTGCTCCTTCTTATACTTCCTCATTCATTGTTTAGTACTTAACCTAGATCTTGGATATAACTATCAAACTCTTTCTTAGGATGTTAAGTATTTGGTTATAGATTTTACTATTCTATCCTTTATTTATTTCATTATTGTATTATTCATGTTTTCTATTTTTATCCATTAAGTTGGTTATTTATCTCTTTCTACACTTAGCCATTAATTTGGTTATTTATCAATTTTCTCCCTAAAAATTAAGATGATTATTGATCCCTTCTATCCTTAACCATTAGGTTGGTTATTCATCTATTTTATCCTTAACCATTCACATGGTTGCTTCCTTTTTAATTATTTTGTCAGTTATGATTGTTCTAATTCAGTATGTCAATTGATTATCCTTAAAAATGTTTACTATTTATTTGATTTTTTGTGTATTATGTTTATTTATTTCATTAATTTTGTTTCATTATCATTTTTTGCATAATCTATATATTTTTTTCAAATCTTACCTTAATTGTTTTATTTGTGTTTGGAAAAGATTATTTTTTGAATTACATAATAGTATGGTTTGTGTTTACACAATTTATTATTTATTTAGTTAATATGGCTAAAAAATAAACATTCATCATGATTATTGAATAGCATTGGTAGTAATGTATTTTATGTTGTAATAAAAATCAGGTTGCTCAATACTCTTTATTATTAAAATCTAATACAATGAACAAAAAAAACAAAGCAACTATCTCACATCATTATCCATGAATTCATAAATCAAATCATACATAACATCATCCATAATAAAATTATAATAAAGAATTAATACACGTGTTCTAGTATTCTTTTAGTTCATTTTATTAATAAAACTAACTTACTAAAAATAAAAATGATACAGGGTTTAAAGAGGAATATTTTTGATGGGGGATGCACATCATTGATCCAATGAGGTGGGAGCTTATTTTTGGCTAGGAAGGACTACCTAAATAATAAATATAGCTTGGATAAGATTGGATTAATAATGATACAAGATCAATTCTAGTAAGTGGTATACTTAGATGGATGTGAGTCCACTATTTTATGTAATCAAGGGGATAATATAATGAGATAAATTAAAATAAAGAATGTGATAATATTATGAAAATAAAATGAAACAAATAAATATACCGAATATATATCATCAAAGTACTCATTCCAAAATGTTACAGCTAAGTATTGTTATTATTGAATTATTTATAGTCGCTCGGTGATGTCTTCTAGAGTTAGGGAAAATACAATCACACAAAGTCCTAACTTAAAAGAGATGTCAATTTGATCAACAAAAAATAGTTGAGGAACCATGGGTAAGTCATGAATTGAAACCATGTCATTTATAACACCAAAAAAGGTCATCTACAAATAATAATGCATGATTTGAAGACTTAGAAATAAAAAATTGGAAACACTTAAAACTGTTAATCTAGTCTCAAGTTGTAGATAGAGATAAAAACATAGGAATTGATGTTAATTCTCTCAAAATTGGTATCATTTAAGTAATTGAGGTTGATCCATCAAGAATCATGGTTGATCCTTGTAGGGGGTGTTTTACCTTAGACAGAGTGTGGATGGGATGAAATAGGGGTGGTGTTTTTTTTTAGTACTCCAAGTGAATTTCTTCCACATTTTAATGTGAAAAAATAGGATACTTTATCCTAAGTTTATACTGGCTATAAATCAACATAAATCCTAATATGATAAATGATTATTGTGAGGATCATTAATAATTTGATTTAAGTTTAACTTTTTGGTTCCAAATACTCAAGATCATGATATTAAACTTAGTCTAGATTGGTTTTTAATAGGGCTCAGGTATGGATAAATTGTTAGGGAGGTTAAAACAACTTACCCATAATAATATTAGGGAGATTTTACTATATTTAGGTATGGTTAAATAATTACCTAGGTAAAATAGTAATTAACTACATTAATTACACAATGTTAGATGATTACTCGTAAAATTATATTACCTAGTGTGAAAAGATGGGAGAGGGGTAAGACACATTTACTTGTAATAAAATGGTGTAGATTTATAGTGTCTAAATTTTCCCCATTTTTTTGATCATTTTGTGATAACCTACCATGAGACACAAACTAAGATGGGTATAATTCCCTAGGTTTAATGTGAGGTGTTATTCCCTCTCAAATCAGAAGCTAGTGATGGATAAAGAGGTAGACATATGTTTTAAAATGAAAAGGTAATGGATAGGCTTGATAGTAAATGAGAATAAAAAATGTAGGGATAAACATGAAGTATAATTATTCACTAACAATATATAATATATCCAAATAGGAATGCCCCAAGGCAAACATGGAATATATTATCATAACTAAGAACATTTAGGTTCTATCGATGGTAGTAAAGAGGGAAAAGGATAGGATGGGATAACCAAAGCATTTTGTGTACTTGTTACATGTGCACTACCTAAGGAAACTTACTCTCAATATGAGATACATTTTTAAGATCCATAGGGGTATACATTGAAATGAATGTATACCTTTCAAAGAATGTGGGACCATTAGGGGGTTTATGTCCACAAGTCAATAATGTTGGGTAATAAAGGATATGATAATTATAACAAAGGATAACTTAAGTGGTCTAGGGCTATAAGGATGTAAGATTTTTTCAAGTAGTGCAAGGGAGCCAAAATGGACCAAATCGACATCGATTTAATGAACTAATCATAGAATAATTACAATCAATCTTAAAGGGATATAAATAGGCCATTGAGTAGTTTTGATGCTTATTTTATAAATGAGATCATGTTAATTGATCTAGAGCCAAAAATTTGACACCTATCAACGCTTTTGAGTGATATATACATGATAAAGGTAGTGGGAGTGATCAATTATGATGATGATCTCATGATGAGGTAGGGTTAACATGTTTTTTGTGATTATTTTAGAATTTTTGAATTTTGATATATCTAAGGGTAGGTTTTTACTACTATTAGGGTTTAACAAGGGTCAACATTGATCCTTAATAGATTGAAACTAAATCCCTAGTGATTGACCACTAATCAATTATGAATCAATGTTGATCAACCTGTCGATGATGATAAAGTACCAATCAACATCTATCCCTTAAGGTTTGATTTTGACTCATAAGGGCTAATAAAAAAATAGTGGATAGGAATAGTGGTTATAAAACTAAATAAATATAGGGGATTATGGGATTTTAGGCATGTGTATTATTGACAATCTAATATTGAGTACCACCTTTACTAGAGTGACTACAAGAGATGATGGGAGATATATATTAGGAACATCTTGAGGTGACAGGATGAGGAAGACTATACCACTATTGCTAAGTACATTAGGATTAGAGTCTATTAATGGCACTTTTAAAGTGATGGGATCCAAATGTAGGGAATTTTGTCTACCGATAGGGAAGATTACTATGATGTTGGAGGACATCTAAAGGATACTCTAGATATTGGTATAGGGAATAGAGATCATCTTGGTGGATGAGAGAGGACATGTAACTATATTGACATGGTTATATGGGGATGATGCTATAGATATTGGATTTATAGTAAGAGGATTCATTTTTGAGGTTTTATATGATCATGACTAGGATAAGAGATGATTTATTATAATGATGATGTTGGCCATCTCCTTCTATGATTTCCATACTTTGATGGAAGGAGGTTCTTTTGTAGTTTGATAAGTGTTCTTGTAGACATGTGGGAGTGCCAGATAGTATTTACATGGGCTCTAACCTTACTTACATAGGAATGGGCAAAACACATAATTCTCTAAGAATACACATGTTGTTTTATGTTTTTGATCTTTTTAACCTTAAGCTAACCCATATGTGTGTGTGTGGGTGTGTGTGGGTGTGGGTGTGTGTGTGTGTGTGTGTGTGTGTGTGTGTGTGTGTGTGTGTGTGTGTGTGTGTGTGTGTGTGTGTGTGTGTGTGTGTGTGTGTGTGTGTGTGTGTGTGTACTAATCAAAATTGAAGTCTACAAATTTAATGAAAGCTAATCAATGTAGGATGTTTTCTTGGGATATAATTTTGATTTCACAAGTTTTTACATGATTTAATTTTAACATGAAATTGATAAATGCAATATGTTTCATAAATCATAAGAACATAATCATACTTTAAGGGAGCATTCTACATGTTTAGATATATATGTTTAAATAGTTATCCTTCAAGGGATCAATCTACAAATTTAGTGTTCTAAACTAGATTTCCTTCAAGGGATCAATTTGCTTTTTTGATCTTTTCTTGATTTTGATATCCCAAACCTTTTTCTCATGGATTACACTCAAGGAATGTTAATAATCCTTGGAATAAGGCCATGTTTTTTTCCTTTTAAACAAGATTTTAAGGTTAAGTATTTTTAGGATATAATGATTTGGAACTCTGATCTATTTTGAGTAGAGGCAATCCAAAATAACATGCTATGAGTAGAGCTGGGGTGTCCATATATAAGGATAACATTGGTATACTGCCAAAAATTCACATGATTTTTTATCATTAGGGAGTATGTTAAAGATAGGGGATAGGATTTCTAGGAGAAATTATGTTGATATAAGCTTGTAATATGATTATTTATAGTAGAAAGGATGCATATACAAATCATGAATAGGATCACATTCTATTTTTCCATCAAGGGATGGCAAACATTATGGCCCAAATCCTTATTTATGAGTGATAATATAGGTTCCAATCCAATTAAGATAAAACTTTACTCATTTTATTCTTTCCATATTTGTGACATGTTGATTTTATTTGAGGACAAGGTCATCTATATTAAATTCTCATTCCTTTAAATTTTGACTATATTCACATTTTATTCATTCTTAAAATACATGAAGGTGATCAAAGGTTGTGGTTTGATGCTCATCTAAAATTTATAGATGTGTTAATCAATCTTGATGATAATACTCTTTAGAAATGATATCCTTAAGAGATATTCAAATGGATGAGATTTGTCATTTGAGAGGGAGAATTTATTCAATATCATAGACCAAATAAAAATGGGTAGCTCCTATAGGTATCTGAATACTAGTTTGATAAGCCCAGAAAGCAATATGAATGAAAAGATGTCAATCCTTTCCAACCTCATTGACTACTTTGGTTAACATTTTAATAAGGGTTTTGGTCAATAATTCACCTAGTCCATTAGCTTGTGGATAATAAGGTGTCAAGAATATTAGCTTAATTCCAAAGGAATCACACACTTTTAGACTTACTTATTTTTTAAATATTTCCCATTATCTATAATTATTTTATGTGAGACACCAAAATGACATATGATGTGATGATTAATGAAATCAAAAATATTATTTTCCTTGGTTGAAATAAGATAAATGGTTTCCACCCATTTATTGAATTACTCGATAGCAGTAATGATAAAGTTATGCCACTAGGAATATTTAGGATTAATCTACCTTATAAGGTCTAAACCCTATTAGGAGAAATGCAAAAATTCATTGGCTACTTGTAACACATGACTATGGATATGGGATACATTGGCATGTTATTGACACTTCATTCATTTGTTAACATACAACAGTCTCAATTTTCCATGGGCCAATAGTCTTCTAATCATACAATTTTATTAGAAATAGTTAAACAAATGAAATGGCCACCATAGATTATATCATGAGTTTATTTAATCATGAGATTTTATTCAAAATTATAGAGATAATATAGGGGAATAATATCAAACCCATACTTATAAATCACACCCCCTAGTATTATATACTAGGAATTTTGCTTTTAGAAAAACATGCTTAGTATTTTTGGATAAATCTAGAAGAATGATACCTTTTGACAAATATTCTAATTTTTGTGTGTACCATAGATCCAAATGGTTTTCCTCTAGAATATGGATATAAAGAATATTAGTTTTGGTATAATAATATTTATTGAACCTATGAATAAGGATAAATAAATTAGATTCCTTGAAGGAGGATGGGATAAAATAGGCCAGGGAAGCCATGGTATTAGCAAACTTGATGGATGATTGAAGAGTGGTTTCGATGACATAATGGTTAAGGGTGGATAAAAACTATTCTAATAAATTATTATACCTCTGGAGGATGTTATTATTTCACTAATATATGCCAATCATTTAATTGACTACTAGCTAGGAGTCCACAAAAATATGAAGCAATTTAACTCCTAAGCCAAATCATTTTGGAGACCTATAATTAGGGCTTCATATTATACTATATTATTAGGAAATTTGAAATCAAACTTAAAATATAGAGGGATAGGAATGCCTTTATGTGGTATTATAATAATCCATACTCCCCCTCCACATTTGCATTTAGATCCATCAATGAATAATGTAATTTGATATTTAATATCTTTAAGGGATGTGGAGGCTATAACTTTATCACAAAATTCATAGCTAAATGGTGGATTATTGGAAAGGGGTGATTCATAAAATTTATTGGAGATGAACTACCCCTTAACTAAATTTTTATTAAAGAAATTGAGATCAAACTCAATGAGTAGCATCAGCCATCTTACCATCTATTTATTTTGATAGGGTTTCAAATGCATGAAATCAAGTAGATCAATGTTGGTAATCAAATAGGCCTTGTGAATGAGAAAATAATGGTGAATATTTGAAGCTAAAAATACTAACGCTAGATATAGTATTTAAATATTCATTTAATGAATCTTATACTCAACAAAGGTATAAATTATATAATAAACCACTTTCTCTCTATGTTGATCATCTTGATAGGTAAGCATGGCACCTAATGCATGATATGTAGCCAATATATAAAATTAAAAATAATTATTTTATCTTGGAGGAATAAGGATAGGGGAGATAAGATATACTTCTTAAGAGTATCAAATTATACTCGACAATTTGAATCCCATACAAACTAGGTTCTTTCTTAATAAGGTGATGGAAAGGTTGACATCTGTTTGACAATTTTGAAATAAAGGGGTGAATAGACCAGGGTTACCCTTATAAAATACAAGGTTGTTTGAGATTGGAATGAGGTAGAATATCTATAATGGCCTTGATATTTGAAGGATTGAACTCATTTCATTGAATGGAAATGATAAACCCTAAAAGCTTACCTAATAAAACTCTAAAGACACACTTTTTAGGGTTAAGGTCATGAAATTTGGTATAAAGGTGTAGTCCCCTTATGGATTTTATGATAGGGACTATGTTAGATACCCATTAAGGTTAATAAATGGGTTGTATAAAATTAATAGATAACAATTCATAAAATTCTTCTTTGATAAGAAGTGTCATGCGAGAATACATCTTATGAAGCTTTTGCTTCATTATCTTAGTTTAAAGAATGGTAAAAATGTTATGAAAAACTATAGAATGATTAATTATAGGTATATGACTATAAAATGATGAAAAATATTGGATGTTATTATCAAATAATTTTGTAAACTCTTGGTGTTCCTAATAATCTAAGGATTGACTCATTTTGATTTTTCATGAGGCTTCAAGCATCTCTATGTTGATATCAGTTGTGACCTCATTTAAAAGACTAGGAGACGTAGATGGCATAATATTATTTAGATGTGATCCAAAAACTAAAAATAAATTAAAATTAAGTAATTATCCTAAAACTCCATTACATGGATCAAGGAATAATCTCATCTATTAGGTCATAGAAGACCAAAGGAAGAGATATGGTTTTCTAGCTGCTTTGATAGGTTAGCAGTTCTATTTGAATGGTGTTAATAAAAGAAAATTTAGGTGAGATAGAAATGGTGTCATTAGTTACCATAGGGAAACTAAGAGGGAATTAGTGAGTTTCCTCAACCACATCCATATGGATGTGGGACATCAAATCATGATCATCATCAGATTCAAGAGTTTTCTTGAAACTGAGGCCATGTTTCTCATGTAGTTTTCCAAGGTAATTTATCATAACCTCATGGGGTCCTTATTCATAACATCCTAGGCTAAAGACTTTCTAATAAAAACATTTTATATAGGTTTGTGCAAATCATGGTTTGTCAAGAAATGAGAAGTTAGATGTGAATGGTTGGGTATGCATTTGAATTTCCCTACATAAAGGGGATTGGTCAATTCTTCCATACATTAAGTGTGTTTGGAGATGAGGAGGTCTAAAGGGGAAAATGTCTCCTAAATTAGGTTGGTAGGTATGTTGTCAATTAGTACATCCATATTATTATGGGGTTGATAAATTTCTAAGAGTTAACAACTGATATTATCATACAAAGAGTTATCAAAATTTTGAGTCAAAAGTGTTTACATTAGGGATACGAGATGAAGATATAATAGAGTTGGAAGATGTTTTACCTAAATATAATGGAATAAATTCATTTAGGGGTACCAAGACATCATTAGGTTGATAATTCAAGTTTCACATTTTGAATAGATGTGAATCTACTTTAACAACATGGATTTTACCTTCATTTTCAAATATAAGACATCGATACAAAGTGGAGGGAATGTCATGCATAACACATACCAAAGGATGTTGTATTAGGATGTTATATTAAAATTCCCCTTCTATTATGTAAAATAACTCAGGATGTACATATAAGTACCTGGATAAGGAGCATAATTATACTTAATGTGGGGGTAATAGTATCATTAAATTCTTGTAGGATGGCTGGAGATTGAGCTATAATAGTTTCAACTAACTAGACTTTCCTAAAAGTGTGTGATGAGATAATATTTATATTAGATCCATTATCAATCATAACTCTTTTGATTTAGGTTTAATTAACTTGAGAAGTGATAAATAATGGTGGATCCTAGTCATTGGGTTGTAATGATGATATTTTTGAGTCATGAAATATGATAGATGGTGTCTTCTACAAAGATGTAATAAAATCTAATAGAGGATAGGATTAATTTTATTATATATTAGTATCTTGAAAGGCCTCTATCATATCCTCATGAAGTTGTAGATATTTTTGGATAAGTTCATATAAAGACATCTTGAAGGGGAGTTGATGGAGTTATTTTAAAATAGATATCTATATCAACTCTAAGGAAATATTATTCTATATTTTCCATAGAATAGAAAGTTTAGGTTTTGAGATAGGTTTTGTATGACTATATATGGTATAAGTAGGAGATTTAACAATAATAACCTTATCATTTTTATGATTTTGGGTTTTATGACCTCAGGTCTAGGATCGAGTGGCTATATGTATTGCATCGGTCTAAAATAATGGTGGGTTTGATGTGTTTCTATAATCATTTGAGTCTTAAGGGTTTAAGAGGGATTGATATTGAGTCTTATCAAGGGTAATATTTTCTTTTAAAACCGATTTTGACCCTCTTAGTAATAGACCTGATCCCAAAGTGGTTGTGACTCTAGTATTTTAAATATGAAGATAATCATGACCAAATTATTTTAGAAAAATATCATCCTCTTATAATAAATTTCAAACTATATATTTTTACATGTTACAACTTTTAGTATCATGTCATACTATTCAATGGTATGAACATTTCTTCCTTTCTTGATACCATAGTAGTTTTTGAAAATGGGGATTAACAGGTTTTATGGGTGGTAGTGTGATAAGGGAAGTTTGAAAGAGTTGATCAAAGATCTTAGAGTAAGACCACCACAATGGATCTTGGTCAGATTTTTTACCTTAAAATGTATTGGCAAGGAGGTTTAAATTTATTTTAGGTATTTATTCTTTACACTAATTATTCAAATATTTCCCACAGATGGTACTTTATGTTTGGGATAAGGCCTTACACCTAGATTCTAATGATTTAAGGGATTATGTATTAGTATTATTAATATGGGAAGATCCCTTTGTACTATTATATTCTTATTATAAAATGATTTAATGGTGGATTTTGGTCTCACAAAAGGATGAGGTCCTAAGATGGAGGATCTAGTTTGATTTGGTGGTAAAACCATTTTCCCTTTTCAAATCTAGTCAGAGGTAGTAGGGACATCCTTTTTAGGGAGTTAAATTCTTATGGGTGAATGTTATAAGTATTTACCTTGTGATGCACCAAGGTTTTTATTTCCACTTTTTGAGATATTTTCCATAATTTCTCTTTTACAATATTTGGCTTGGCTTGAGCCATAGGGAAAGCTAGTTTTGGAGTTGGTCAATGTAATATAGTAGGCCTCTCAGAAGGAAGTAAGTTGGAGGGTATGGGTATGCTAAAAATGGTGTTCTAGTAACTAAATGGGTGGTATGCATATCTTATAGGATATCTAAATAAGTATCCTCCTTAACAGCTTTTGTATCCTTAGTTTTTGGTTGATTGTCTTCAATAATCTTAGTTAATGTTTCCTCAAGAGGATCCCAAATAATGAGATCCAAATAGCTTGAGTAAATATTATGAATAAATATACTTGATTTGGATGGTTAAAAATTATCTTCTATAAAGATATATGGGATTCTAGCTATTTTGAAAGTGATTCAATAATATTACCAACTTATTTAGGCATAATTTGTTCATGGATCATACTTATCACATGGGTCTCATAATTTGAGGTGCATCCTAAGTTTTACTATACAGAATTAGATGTAGAGGGAAGGTTGGGTAATGGTTGAATAATGATATCTATGGATTTATTATGAGGAGAATTAGGATTATATAATTGTAATTTCCATTTATCAATAAGGTTTTACTTTATACCTTTGAAAGCTGACACCTATTGAGATCATGACCTGGTACATCATGGTAGTTGCAAAAGTCATTTTATTTGAACCAACTAGGCTTGGGGTGAGAGTTATCAAGGGTTATGATTGGAAGAAGTTTGATAATATAATATTTTAAGAGCTTGTCTAAAATGGAAGCATATAATTTTTCTAAGGGCATGTATTATCTAGGAGGAAACCATGTTAAAGGTTTTTTTGATTGCATTTTAGAGGTAAAGGGTTTGGATTAGTTATTTATCTATGGAGGTACTAATTCTAAGACCATAACATTAGCAGTGACTTTAGTTTTAGCATTTTTAGTTCCTTTGGAGGGATCAAGTTTGACATTTTTATTACATAACTTTACCTTTCCTTCCTTTAAAGCTCAGATTCTAGTTTATAGGCCATGAAAAAGGCTTAGTCAAAGGTCTTAAATGATTGAAACCATAATGTTGAGGAGATATACTTCATGCATGATATTGAAAAAAAATGTATTAATTTTGGTTGAGTAAGGGAGAAAGTATGTTAGTTTATAAGACTTCACCATCTAGCCACAAAGTTGGCAATAGATTCATCATCAAATTATCTAATGGCATAGAGGTCATTTATAGTAACTTTCCTTGAGATGTTAAAGGAAAAGTGTTTTAAAAATATTTGGGTTAGTTTCCCAAAAGATAATAAGGAGTTTTGAGGGATAGAGTTGTATTATTCTAACACTGGTCTAGCTAATGACATGGAAAATTTCTTAGGAGGAGAGCATCATTGTAAACTATGAGATACCAAGCATGTCTAAAAATTGTAATGTGTTGTTGAGGATGTTCTTTGTTTTGAAATTTCATAAAATTTTTAAGTTCCCATTATGAGGGATAAGACCTAATAGGGACATCTAGATTAATGGGTTCAGTGCAAATTTGCTCATATGTGAGCATATTTTTCTACCTAGAGGTAGAGGCTTCTATATTTTCCATCTTATTCAGAAGGATGTGCATATGGTTAGGCTAGGTATTATATTGAGGAATACCTTGTAAAACATTTTGTTATAGGTTTTGATAGGTATTAAATGAAGTGGAAAAGGTTTATGACAAAGGGTAACTAATAAAAGTGATCATAATAGGTTGGGATGCATCCACATACTATGGGGCTTGTAAAGGTATATTTTGTTGTGGGTATGACTAAAGGTAAGTAGATATAAGAGCTTGTGAAGAAGATATGTTTTAAGTCATCAATGGGATGTAATATTAAGGAGGTTGACTTATGGTAACCTATTGTAATGTTTGGGTTTAAGGATTTGAATCTATGCTAGTTTAGATGGGTGGTAGAGTTAAAGGGATTAAACTTAGTAAGATATAATATAAAATAGTGGGAATTGAATTAAGTGTAAGTTGAGTTATAGTAACATTTTTGGCTTGGGTGATATTCAAAGAGGACTACTAGATACTAATGGGGGTGGATTATTCAAGGTTGTAATGTGTTAGTATCGAAACCTATTAGGGAGGATTATTGAGAGAAGAAGCCATGGTTGCAATAAGCCCTTAAGGTCCCTTTAGGGGCATGCCAAAAACATTCCTAAAATGCTAGGTATGAGGAGAAATTAGAATATGTATGGCTCAAGTACTAAGTTAATGATTAATGGAAATTATATTACTATCTAATATGATATAAAATTATGGATCTCCATATGTATAGTAATGGGGAATATCATCCCCCATAAACTCAAGAGAGGTAGGAGGACTCAAGTTATTCTCCATGGATGAGGATGAGGTTAGATATTTGGTTTGTTTTAATGACTATTGTCATGTCAAAACCATGTCCACCAAAAATAAATAAATAAATGAAATGAAAAAGCACATAATATTCTTTTTATCATATAATTTTAGTGGAAGCAAATACACACACTACTTAATGTACTTAAAATATTTTACTTTTTAAGAAACAAAATTTAGAATGTGGTAAGGAAAAAGGGTCAACAAGGGAACTAAGAAATGGTACTCTAAAGATGGTTTTGGGTTTTTCTTTAAGGAGGGGAACCTTTATATACATGAAGGTATGTTGAGGCTTGATTCTATGTTGGATTAAAGTACACGGCTTGCTATTGGATCCTACCCCCTCACTTCACACATTATAGTGATAAGGGTGTTGAGTGATTAGTATTTATTCTTCTTGCTAGAATTTTTATACTCATTCAATACACCAAGTTGGTTTTAACATTGGTGATGAAATCCTAGTGGGTTCAAGTTAGGTAATAAAATGTTTCAATGCTTGTTATAATATTATGTTGTTTTCTTGTCTATGATAAAGTGTGATTATCATGATACATTGATCTACCTAGATTAATCTATATGAATTATCTAAGAAATAAAAGGATGAATGCAATTATAATTAAACCTAAAAGGGATATTAAGACTTTTTATATTTTATGTTTTATTTTTTGAATGAAAACAAATAATCAAAAATGCAACTAATGAACAATTTCTTAGTGAAATATAATGAGAACAATGAGACCTTAGGGGTCCCACCAGGCATGCTAGAATGTTTTAGTATTTTTTGGGTTCATCTTATTAATAAAATTATCTTAGTAAAAATAGAAATTATATAGGGTTTAAAGAAGAATACCTATTATGAGGGATGCACTCCATTAATCCAACAATATGGGAACTCCTTTTTGTCTAGGAAGGACTACATGCACAACAAATACAACTTGGACAAAATTCGATTAATAAGATAGATGAGTGGAATTTATGATACAATATCAGTTCTAGGAAGTGGTATGCTTCATTAGAGGGATGCTAGTCCACTATTTTATGTAATCAAATAGATAATATAATGAGATAAATTACCAAATAACATGTGATAATATTATGAAATTGAAATGAAATCAATCAATATACTATATAGATATTATGAAAGCATTCATTACAATATTTTATGGATAAGTCTTCTTATTCTTGAATTACTTTTAGCTACTTAGTGATGGATTCTAGATTTTGAGCAAAGATGATCATGCAAAGTCATAACTTGAATGATATGCAACTTTTATCTATGAATAATGGCTGATGAATTATGGGTAGCTCATGAAGTTAAACCATGACATGTATAATGTGAGTAAAGGTCATCTAAAACTAATAATGAATGATTTTAAGACTTAGAAATAACAAATTAGAAACACATAAAATGGTTAATCTAGTCTCAATTTATAGACATATATCAAAACACTAGGATCGATGTTGATTGTCTCATAATTGGTATCGATTATGTAATTAATGTTGATCCCACAAGAATCATGGTTGATCCTTGTAGGGGGTACTAAAAAACTTAGGATTGGTCTAAAAGAGGGATTTAATAGGTTTTAAAAGGCTTAATGATTGGTTATTAACTATTTAAGTAGATTTAGGCCCATAAACAAAATGTAAATGGACAATATAGTAATCAGAATATACCCAAAACAAACAACACATTTACATATGTAAATGCATCATGTACTAAAAATAATATCTCATTAATAGGGATGTGCTTGACCTTTGATAAAGTGTGGATGGGCTGAAATACGGGTGGAATTTTTTTTAGTACTCTAGGTGAATTTCTTTAGTGTTTTAGTGCACAAAAATTTGGATCCTTTAGTCTAAGGTTTGACTAGGTATAAATCAACGTCGATCCTAATAGGATTGATGATGATTATGGGGATTGTTACTGATTTGGTCCAAGTTTAACTTGTTGGTTTCAACAATTAAATATCATGAGATTAAACTTAGTCCATGTTGGTTTCTAATAGGGCTCAAATATGGAGAAGTTGTTAGGGAGGTTAGAATAACTTACCCCTTATAAGCTTGGGGAAATTTTAATAGATTTAGGGATGGTTAAATAATTACCTAGGTAAAATGGTAATTAATTAGATTAATTAAATAGTGTTAGATGGTAAATTATAAAACTATATTAATTAGCATGAAAATATGAGAGAGGATTAAGACACATTTATTCATAATAAAATGGTGTAAATTTATAGCATCTACAACATGATAGTATTAATCAAAGTGAATAAATTATAAATAGTACTATATATATCCATATGTCCATAAACCATGAGAAAATGAAAATAACAAATATACAAAGTACATAAATAGTCCATAATGTCCATCCACATAGTACAAGTCTAAAACAAATTCATGTTTATATATATCAAAATAAAGTGTCTCTAAAAAGGATACATCTAAAATATGTGTCTACATATATACAATCATCATCCTAACATATGTGTCATGTCTCACCCTATCCCTCTGAAGTGGTGTCGAGTCAAATAAATAGATCATTATATTATGGTGTGCCTTATGGTGGACCCATCACACATTTTATAGCCTACCCCATAGGCCTTTCTAACTCTATCGAGTGTACTAATTTACCTGACCTAGATCATTTTACTGAGTAATACTTGAATGATGGTTCCCTCTACATGTGTCAAATAACATCCAAATATAAACTCCTATAATATATGGTCTACTCCATGGCCCACATAACCTTGTATAATGTAGTAATCTATCCTTATCCTACTAGTATCACCTTGGGCTTTACTATCTCTATTTTATCAATATTTCTCTCCTATCTATAATGTTTTATGATTTGAAGTCTGAGTCTCCACATCACGTGTTTCAAATCCAATTGTCATTAACATACCATATCTCTCTATCCTCTCAAATACAACCTATAACCTATCCACCTTATACTATAATCATCTAAAATCAAATGTATAATCTCCTCTACTACTTAAAACCCCATGTAATATAGATACCTGCCTATGTAACCCATCTATCTTGTTATCTTGAGCTTTGATCTCCTTGGGAAGTCTATCAATAAATGTATGATCATCTTGAGATCTAGTAGTGTATGAAGAACCACCAATATACCCTTTATCTATGTGTGTATCATGTTCTATCCCCATCATTATGTCATATCCATCTTGATCAACCTAGATGTTAGTAAATATAAGTAGAGTCTCCTCTTTGTCCCTATGCTCTATCTCCACATGCATATCTATATCCACATCTATAACCATACCTTCCTCCTAAAAAATATACATACCCTCACAATCATTAATATCCACATCATATAATTGACTAATATCCATAATATTCCCTTTACCACATGCTTGAGCTCATCCCCTATCACATGTCACATCCCTCTTGATCTGGGCTCCCAATCTTATTCCTAATGGATACCTATTCATGCTCACCACTAGTCTTCATCTCCATGTCTATGTTGGTGCATATATTGTAGAAAATCTTAATGACCACTATTAGGCCCACCAATCCATGTAACCATTAATAACTCTTACATCAATCACATCCCTCTAGTCACTCCAGATCACTATATGTAACTATGACTAGTTGTAATTGACTATTGTTGGATCAATAGTCATCCCCCACTATGCTCTCTCTCTATTATAGCTTGTGAACATATATGTGGAGTTGTTATAATGTATTGTTAAATCTTGAACTATCTCATCATGCTATTAAGGAAATATCTATCTATAATGTAATCATGTGTCATAATAATATAACATTGGTTCATCATATAGTTTATATACAAATCATTCTATGGCCACTAAAATACAATCTCTCTGTAAGGTATAAAGGTGAATTAATCATCACCTAATTCATCAATATCCATCTTATATAACTTTAATTCACTTGAATGTCACCTATGAGTACCAATAATCATATGCCAATCTGTCATCCAAAGACTAAGTGATCATAAGACTAACTATCCTCTCTACAACAATGTGATCCCAACACCATACCTATAATAATCTAGATAACCCAATATCCCTCTCATTTGTTTGTGTTGCATGGTGTATGCCCTTGTATAAGTGCACTAATATGCATGGTCCCCATGAAAAATACTCACCCATATCCATCATGTCTCCAATAACATCTAATAACCCAATCAAACATAATTTCCCACTCTTTTTAGGTAGCATAATACCATTTACAACAACCACAAGAACCATAGTCAAAGAATCCAACTCTAATTTAGTGTTATAATTGACATTCACTATACCCCTCACAATTGAAATTGGTACATCACCAAAGATCCTATATAATGTCATATCTTATGGACCCTACCTCAAGTACACTCATCTCCCTCATATTAGAATACCTAGAATCTAATAAATATCCTCTAATTTAACTATCATCTCCCCTATCAAAAGTTGAAATGTATCTCATTGTGCCATCTCTAATCAAGTGTTGTCAACAATACCCTATCTACCTAAATCTATGGTATGTATGCAATATATGATAAATTAGTATCCTTTAGAACCCCAAACTTTTACTTTGTGATGATAGCCATCCTATCTAGTGAAGTTAGCCTCTATTCCCATGTAGTTAGCATTGATAATACCTCTTACACATAAAACATGTTAGCATCAAGTTAAATTTATTTATTATCATAATAATCCCTCTACCACTACATTAAACATTAAAAAATTAAAAAAAACACTATAAAATCATCATTTTGAATCATTGTATTATTATAACATCCTCATTCTACTTATTTATCCTTGCTAAATTCTTCTTTTCCTCTTTAAAATCACATTTTCTCTTATCTAATTAACAATTTCACTCCTTTTTGTAATTTATCTCTTATAACATTCAATTTCACATATACCAATTCAAATCTTCCCTAAATCCATTTTCACCTCATTTTGGTGATTTTGTAATCCATCTTCATGATTTCACTACTCTATTTGACAATCTTGTGATTATAGAACTATAAAACTGCATTTTCCCCTATTTATACTGCTAACATGATTTTGCCTTCCTCTACCATGAATTCATTACCTAGGTTGATGAATTTGTAGTTTGATATAACAAATTCATAAATTTTGTTGTTGAATTTATAGATAGCTCATTTGAAAATTCATTTATACCTACTTTAAGCCCCAATAAATGATAGTAAATGCAAAAATTAAAAAAACATCACTTATCAGAGGCTTGCTCCTCTCAGGTCTTTGAAATCTCCTCAGTTTCTCTACAAGGTGCTTGTGGTTTGGAATGTGGTCCATTTTTTGGAAGCCTCTTAAATTGAATCTCATCAACCAAATTTTCATCACAAATATCTATCCAAATCAAAATGCACAAATGAATTTCAAAACTCCCAAAATTTTTATTTATACTATTTAAAATATTTACCACCCCCCCATTCCTCTAATCTCCATTCTTTTCCATTCATTTTCTTTTGAATTTTAGGACACGTTTCATCAACCTATTCCAAATTTATTTCAATAAATCTCAATAATCCATCAGTGTAAAATTTTCATTATAATTTGAAAATCAAGATATTTTTTTGTTTTCATAGCTGTAGCTTGTTATCATTACGATATATCATTTCCACAACTTTGTGTCATAAGCAAATACGGAGCATGAAATCTCTGATTAGTAAAAAATATTATTTTTTAAATAAATAATCTAGTTTTAATCAAATAGGGTGAACCTATTTACACAACCTTAATATTGTAATTTTAACATCGATTCTATAATAAATTTATTTCTTACTAGTCCATATCACTTTATCGATTTCCTCTTTTCATAGATTTCAAACATTTGTTTGTTTTATCTCACAAACCCTCGATGGGGAATCATAAAGCTCATTCTCATTCATTTGGGGCAATTATTTTCTCCTTGATCATCAATGCTCTACTTCTTATACTATTATTCAAAATAATGTTGCTTTGCAAAACTCTTTCAAATAGGGGTAAATATAGACACCTAACTTACATTTAGTGTTGAAATTAACTTAAAACTTATTAATTGTTCTTCTTAATATAATTCATGACATCTCCCTCCAAATTCAAATAATTGAATAAAATAAATCAAATAATCATGCACACTTTTAAATCCTTATTTAAATATTAAATTCAAATTTTACACCTCACCTAACATTTTACACCTTATCCTCCTTCACATGTTGACTCATCACAATTAAACCCAAAACTTTTTCAACCTCCTTTGAGCCATCCCTTGAGTTGTCGTAAAGTTTGACTCATTCTTGATGACTTAGTTAACCATTTCCATAATTATCTAAACCATTTAAAATGGTCATCATCTTCATGAATGATGACTCATTAGCCATGGTAGATTATTTAAATCATTTCAAATATACAAACAATCCTCCATCATTAGATCTTTCTCCATAAATTTATAAATAAGTAGGAAATCCATCGCATTCATCATCTTGACTTATGCTAATGAAGTATTATAAAAAACACAAGCGAATCCAAAGTGAATCAAATCTAACAAAGAGAATTTTACACCAAAATGCTGCCCATTTGTAACTTGGATTTTAAGAGTGAGAAACCACATTTCAAAGAGGTAATAAAACCTACATTACAATGGAATAAGATTTTGCAAACAATGTATAAGTTTGTGTTTTTTTCTTTTATTTGTAGATCTAGCTTTGTTTGAGATAGTTAAGATGAAGATTTCATAGTTTAGTTTACATTTATATATTTTATTCAAGACATCCTCTACCAAAAATTTTCATGTATCAAGATGGATCTGAATGATCCCATTAGGAATTTCAATGCTAGGTTATAGAAGATGTATAATTGGGTCACCATGCTTTATCAACCTAATACACAACTAGCACTTGAAATGTACAATAACTCTTTGAACCATTTGATGGCTAGATTTCTGAGATGTGGTCCCTTGATAATAAATATACCCTTATGTTGAAGGCATAAAATTGGATATATATCTCAAGCCACAAGTCAAATTATGTCTCTTATCATGAATGTTTTGTTAAACATGTTAGCCTTGAACCTCATTATCAAAGCAAATCCAAAACTTTCCTTTATCTTAGTTACTACCCATAATTAACCAGATTCCACTAAGACATGTTAGGCAAAACCATAACCTAGGTTTTATGTTGGAATATCAATCATTGGGGGTGAATTAGTGTCTTCAAAACATTCATTAAATTTTTCTTAAGCATATATGAACCATTCATACAAAAATGAACATTTATCCAAGCATATAAAACCATACAATATCATGAAACACATTACATATGTGGGAAAAATTCAAGTGGAAGAAAAAACACTAATATATGAAAATGTATTAGATTAATATTAGATAAAAACAAATATTTAGTGAAGCATCAACTCCAACTAGTCAATCACCCACTCAACTAGACTTTAGCAAGCACCAACCTGTAAAGAGGCCCCAACCACCTAGATGACTCATCACCAACTCATAAACATAATTTTTTTGATCATGTTAAAAAATATTTATCTTTCACACAATATATAATTATCACCTTATTTATCTCTTCTCACTCTTTTATCCCTCTCAAATTAACTTCTCGGCATCTTTGCTCAACTAGGTCCCTTCAAGATAGATTAAGTCATATGACCTTGATTTTCATCTATAGTACCACTATTATATATTCATGATAATTTATATACACCCATATGATGGTCTAAAATACCTCCTTAATCTATTAAAATATCTATTTCCTTTGATTGCACTCACTTATTCTCTAACTAGTTAATTAAGCTTATTAGGCCTTGCTCTTATAGAATAGTTCATACACCTCGTGGTTGGACATACACACTTGTACACCTAAATTTAAATTATAATATGGATTATAACACATTTAATATATGAATCAATAATTACAATATGCCATCCTCAACTTAAAAGACCAAAACCTCTTTTAGGCCTTAAGGAGACCTAATTCAATTAGGCCTTCATTAGTACACATTACCAATTGATCTCATTGGAACACTTTAAAACTCCACATAAAATAGGAAAACTTCATATACCATTGAAATATACCTCCAATAAACTCATCTTAGGTCCTTGACACTTTATATCTCTAACCACCACTTGAAGCACACCATTAGTACTATTCACATTAGGCCTTCACACACACACATAAAAATTTGTCTTGAACAATTGAAGATAACATATTATTTATCCACACAACCATGAAAATAAATAACATGATAAAAAACATCTAATACCTTAAAAAATTTACTAATTTCATTATAATTCATCACATAGGGAAAAAACACCCCTATAATTTGTTCACTCATAACTACTAATTTTCCTCAAAGACCACTCATGGTGAGTCAAGCCTCTAACACCTATATAGACATATTTAATGAACTATTATGAATTTAGATGAACCTATGACATATACATACCATATTAAAATATAAACATCATATGTTCTAGTGTCAACCATTGGTCTTACAAACCAATTTTTTAACCTTAATACACACAAATCTCATTGAGTCAGACAAGCCAATTTAGCTTCTTCATTTTCACAACTATACCTGAATTCCAAGATTTATACCAAGAATGAATAAGGTATACTAGTCCAAAAATATATTTCCATATAGTTTTTTCCATCACTCTAACATGATAACACATTGTTAATCATCTTCTCATTATTGCTTGGGTTTTCCACTATTTCCAATATTAGGCCTATTAGCAATTAGCTAACTTAGATGACCAGTTTAACACACTTTTGAGATAGAAACTATCCAAAAACCTTCATGAACATGAAAAATGAGTCTCAAGCTTCATCCTCCATTCATTTTCATACTTTGACTTGGTCAAGTTTGAGTACTCTAGCAAATATCCAAGAAATTAACACTTTCATATAGAGTCTAATCATATACCTGACAACTCAATCACACCTAGAGGTGACTGGGAGAGTTTACTATAACCTCCAATAGATTACCTGAGTATACCAATCCATTCTATGTACTTTTGATCAACATATTCAAAATTGAGTCCTTATTAGGGTTATAAGAGGGTTTAAACCTATTTCCATTTTTAACAATTATTCATAAAGCATAACCCCTCAAACCAAAATCAAATACTTGGAACTTTTATCTATGACCCTTCCCCATAAACCATTAATATATTACATTCCCATGAAAATATTTGATGAGATAATGAGCACAATAAAATGTTTATCAGGTTGAGAACCCTTCATTATGAGCACTATAAAGAGGCAACTAATCATGACAATGCTTATATGATTTCACACATCTTAAAATTTGATCATGACCCCTCATTAAGACATAATATCTCTTTTTTCTTTCTAGACCTTGACTTATAATTTAGATTAGGCCTTAAAACTAACCTTTATGCCTATTTTCATGCACTCTCCACCTTACTCACATACTCAAAAAACCTCTTTCATGCTTAAGCATTGACATACATCCTTCGCATGCTTTGAAAATAGATCATGATACCTCATTAGGCAACAAAGGGTCTAGAAGTGGTCAAGGTACAATCTTGGTCTAAAGGTCCTACCCTTGTAGGCTCATCCTAAGATTCTCATGAATGCTCCATTGCATCTCATAAAATATCAAGCAACCTCATACAACCACTCATTCCTATGTGCACTCATCTCGCAAAGCCACCATGTTCATACCTTCTTACAAGGTCTTTTCGTGCCATGAATAGGCTTAAGCTACTCAAATACATGTACCTTCATGCAACCATAAGGCATTAGTTTACTTCAAATTATCTCTTTTTCATTCAAATTATCTTTCATGATAACATCCTTGAGTGATAACACTCCATCAATTCCCTTTATCACATCAACACACTGCCAACTAGGCACACTCTATCAATGGAATTAACCTTAAGCAATATGTAGCATTTACATCAATGATAATACTCAATAATATCCCCCTTTATCATTAATGGAAACCACTCTTAAAATATTCTCTCAACATGTAAATTCTCCCTCATTCATAAGTTTCTCCCCCTTTGACATAAATGACAAAGAGATGATTTCAACTACTTGACTCACACTCCTTGCAACCAAAATATTCAACACACAAGACTAAGAGTTTATGAGTCATAATAAAAATATTATCCCCCTATCTCTATGCATACATTATTAGAATAAATCACTTTTTATTTGAGCTAATGAACCATATAATTAGCCCCCCTATGTACTTGGCTTATTCAATGATTACTAGGGGTAGGAACCATACCCATTCCTATTTTATGTGTCCAAATGTTACCTTTGGAAGTGGTTTGGTCAAAATGTCTTCAATATTATCTTATGTAGAAACATATTCAATTCTAACACTTTGTTTACTTACCTTCTCTCTTACTTGATGGGAATGTGTTTAGTCCTTGAGTGCATGATAGGGTTCTTTTAGATGCTTATAACACTTGTATTGTCACAATATATAGGAATAGTGTCATCATACTCTACCTTATAGTACTTTAGGTTTTATCTCATCCATAAGACTTGAGTAAAATATGAAGATACTACAATGTAATTAAAATCACATTTAGATAATGTTACTGAGGGTTGCTTTGTGATTATCCATGAAATTAAGCATCCAGCTATGAAAAAATCTCCTCTAATGGTACACTTCCTATCATTTAAACTTCTTACCCAAATTGCATTTATATAGTCTATCAAATTTAACTCTTTTATCCTTAGATACCACAACCTATACTTCATAGTATCCTTTAGATACCTAAGTATCCTTTTAAATACTTGTAGATGATTTTAATTTACATCTAATTTAAACCTTCCCAGAATGCCTACTATTTACAAGATGTCAAGTTTATAGGTATTGGTGTACAACGAACTTCTAATCATTGATCTATATGATGTTTGATTGACCTTTGGAGACTCATCTTCCTTTCTCAATTTAAACCCTGTGATCATAGGTGTACTAACTAAATTGGAATATTCCATATCAAACTTCTTCGACATCTCTCATATGTACTTGGATTATGAAATGAATATACCTTTTTCATATTGAGTGATTTGTAACCCAAGAAAGAATGATATTTCTCCCAGCATGGACATCTCAAACTCTTTCTTCATCACCTTTATAAATACTCTGGTCATTTTCTCATTATTTCCACAAAACATGATTTCATCCACATAAAAAGCTACTATCAATTTATGGTCATCTTCTAAATTTATATATAGATTACTATTTGTAACTCCTCTTTTGAATCCTTGATCTAATAGATACCTATCCAACCTAGAATACCAAGCTATAGGATGTTTATTTAGAAATAAACATCCTTTCTCAATCTAAAAACATATTCATTATCACCTAATAGTGATAAACCCTCAAGTTGTTTTATGTACACCTCTTCTTCTAAATTCCCATTAAAAAATGTAGATTTGACATCCATATGGTATACCTTGAACCTTTTGAATCCTGCATATGTTAGAAATAACTTGATGGCTTCCAATCTTCTTAGTAGTACAAAGGTATCATAAAAATCTACCCATTTAAGTTGTGCATATCCCTTGAATACTAATCTATCATTAATCCTAGTGACTTATCCATCTTCATTCAACGTGTTTATAAACACCCATTTTGTGTCAATGACATTATTGTCTTTAAGCCTAAGAACTAGTTCCCAAGTCTCATTCTTCTCTATTTGGTGTAACTCCTCATTCATATATCCTATCCAAAATTTGGCTTTAATTGATTTTATAAGATTCTTAGGTTTAATATTAGATAATAGAGAAATATTCTCTTGATTTAAATTACTTACCAGTCTTCTCCTTGTTTACATACCTATATTGATATGAAATTTAGGATGATGTCATTGAATCTATCTTGATGGACCTTTTGAGTCATATCTCTCCTCAACTTATTATTCATCCTCATAAACCTCTATAATTTCCTCTTAATTACTAAATTCTAGTTTTTCTAAAGTATCCTTTGACTGTGATTGTGATTTTTTTATTTCATCAATCTTCACATTGGTGTTTTCAACTATCTTTTGCAACCTTTTGTTACAACATCTATAAGATGAGCTCATTGATGAGTATCCTAAGAATATACCTTAATCATATATAGAATCAAAATTTTATAATTTTTCATCATCTCTTTGATGAAACATTTTTTCCCAAACACTCTAAAGTGTTCCACATTAGTAGGTATACCTTTCCAAACTTTGTAAGAATTCTTATTGCCATTAGTCCTGATTTGTCCTCTATTCAAAATGTAGAATGCAGTGTTTAATTCCTCTCTCTATTATCCATTAGATAATATAGAATAATTTATAATATTTTTATCCATATTTTGAATTATCTTATTCTTTCTTTCCACTACCCCATTCTGCTAAGGTATCCTAGCTGCTGAGAACTATTTCCTTATTACTAAACCTCATATAAGTCATAAAACTAATTAGACCAAGACTCTCCTCTTTTATCAGATATTAGACACTTGATCTTCCCATTTTTATCATTCTCAGTAAGATCCTTGAATGAATTGAACTTGTCAAGAGCTTCTAACTTTTCTTTCAAGAATTCTACCCAAGTCATTATTATGTAGTCATCTATGAGTAACATAAAGTAAATATCTCCTTAAATGATTTAAATTCTTGTAGGCCCATAAATATCAGTATGTACTATCTCCAAGGTTATTTTAGTATCATAATCCTTGGACATGAACCTTATTCTATTATGATTATCATGTTGACATACCTTGATAAGTATGTTTGAAGATTTGGTGATCTTAGGCATGTTCTTCACAAAATTCTTAGTTATTATCTTGACTAAATTATAAAATTTTAGGTGACCTAACCTTTTGTACCATAGCCAAATTTAATCCATATTTCTCATAAAGCATTTCCCCTTCTTGATCTCATTCAAGACATATAGATTGTTATCAATCCTCTTAGCATTGGCAATAGCCTTCGTAATTTGGATCTCGTTATCTTATACCCTCTATCATGAAAGGTTAGTGTGTGTCCTCAATTGAAAATTTGACTTACACTAAGGAAGATATGATTCAAATCTTCCACATACAACACATTTTGTGTCTTTGTCTTCCCATTGTACAACCTCAAAATGCCCTTCCCAATTATTTTTATAGTTGTATTGTCTCCAAACCTCACTGTTCCTATAGAATTATTCATTAGTGAGATGAACTTATTTTTTTATCCTATCATGGGGATTGAGAAACTAATATCTATATACCATTTAATTATTTCATCTTTAATGTGAAAGGTAGTCTAAGCTATCATAGAATCCACTTTATTCTTATGTTTCTCCTTAGTAAATAGTCCATCTAGTCTCTTGGACTCAATATGATCAGTCCTAACTTGCTTTAGATTCCATATATATGTCTGACCCTTCTTATAAACTCTAAGAGATTCATATATCTTTTTGAATCTTGAGGGACTTATAAATATATTAGAATAGAATATTTTAATGTGTCCCATATTATAATAACTATATCAAAAAAGATTATTATACTTACCTCTTGATTGATCACTCCTTTTCCCATGGTCCCATGATAACTTATCCCTTATTGTATTATGTTTCGTAATTGATATTTTCATGTTGGAACTATAGAATTTTTATAACTCCTCATGCTCTTTGTCAAACATTCTCATCTTTTCTATGAGCTGATCATACTAAACCTTTAAATAGTCTAGCTTTATCTTCAACTAATCATACTTAACTTCCTTTGATCTAAACCTTGTATTGACACCCTCTAACTAATTCTTGAGATACTTGATATTATTATTTTGATTATTCAAATCATCAATGTCACTTATTTTCTCATATTTAATGTCTCTTTAAGCTTATCCTTATTCATTGTCATAGTAGACTTATTAATCATACATGTTGTCTTATTCTTTTTTATCACTATATATCTTGTGCTTCTTATGATCACCTTCAAGCTGTTAGAATTGATTCTAATAACCAAGATATGATACCAATTTTTGGAATAAAAATAAATTAGATGGGGTATGTGTTGAATTAGTGTCCTTCAAACATTCATTTAATTACACTTAAGCATATATGAATCATTCAGGCAAACATAAACATCTATCAAAGCATATGCAACCATACAAGATCATGGAACATATTACTTATGTGAGAAACCTTAAAGGGGAATACAAAACATTGATATATACAAATTTAATATATTTATATAAGACAAAAACCAATCTTTATTGAAACACCAACTCCACATGGAGCACCAACCCCAAGTAGTCAAGCACCCACTCAACTAGTCTTTAGCAAACTCCAACCCCCTCGATGACTCAGCACCAACTCAACTACCTAAATTTTTTTTATCATATTCATTAAAAATTTATACTCACATAAAAAAACAATGATCATCTTCTTTATCTCTTTTCACTCTTCTATCCCTCTTAAAGTGCCTTTTGGGCATCTTTGCTAACTAGGTCTCTTGAAGACAAATTAATTCATATGATCTAGATATTCATCTACAGTACCAATTTTATATCTTAATTATAGTTTATATGCACCCATATTATGTTATAAAATTCCTCCTTTATCTATTCAATGTGACATTTCCTTCACTTCCACTCACTTATTCTTTAACAAGTCGATTAAGCCTATTAGGCCTTATTCTTATACAATCCTTCATACACCTCTTGGTTGGACATACACAATTTAACACTTGTATTACCATTAAAATTTGTCTTATAACACATTTAATACATGAATAAATCATTATAATAGGTCATCATTAACTTAAAATACTAAAATCTCTTTTAGTCCTTAAGGAGACCTAATTCAATTAAGCCTTCATTAGTACACATTACCCTTTGATCTCCTTGGAAAAATTTAAAACTCAACATATAGTAGGAAAAATTAGTATACCACTCAAATATACCCCCAATAAATTCATATTAGGTTCATTACACTTTCTGTCTCCAACCACCACTTAAAAAACACCATTAGTATTGTTCACATTAGGCCTTCACACACACATAAAGGTATGCCTTAAACAACTAAAGATAAAATATTAGTTATCCACACAAAAATGAAAATAAATAAAATAAAAATAACCTAAAATACCTTATTATCTAAAAAAAAATCATTATACTTCATCACATATGGGAAAAAGACTAAAAAATACTCCTACAACTTGTTCACTCTGAACTACTAGTTTTCCTCAAAGACCAATCATGGTGACACAGACCTCCAACACATGCATAGAGATTTTAAATGAATTATTATGAATTTATATGAACCTATGACAACTATAAACCATATTATAATATAAAAATCATATGGTATAGTGGTAGCTATTGGTCTTAAATACCAATTTTTTGACCTTACTACATAGAGATCTCATTGAGTCAAACGAGCCAATTTGGCTTATGTATTTTCACCATTATATGTAAATTCCAATATTTTAAACATGAATTAATAGGAAATACATGTAAAAAAAACATATCCATGTATATTTTTTCATCAATCTATCATAATAACACATTCCTAATCATCTTCTCACTACTACTTGGGGTTTTCACTATTTCCAACATTAGGCCTATTATAGACTAGCTAAATTGAATGATACGTTTAGAAAAAATTAGGGATATAACATATCCATAAAACTTTAATGACATGAAACATGAGTCTCAAGCTTCATCCTCCATCCATTTTTATACTTTGACTTGGTCAACTCTGATTGCTATAACAAATCTCTAAGAATTTAACACTTTCTTATAGAGTCTACTCACACACCTAACAACTCAATCACACTTAGATGTGATTATGAGAGTTTAATAAAACTTTAAATATCTTACTTAGTCATAAAAATCCATTTTGGGAACTTTTGATCAACATCTTCAACATCAATTCTTTATTAGGGTTCTAAAAGGGTTTAAACCTATTTATATTCTTAATAACCATTCATAAAGCATAACACCTAAAACCAAAACTAAATTCTTATAATTTTGATCTAATACCCTTACCCATATACCATGAATATCTTAGGTTCCCATGGAAAGGTTTGATAAGATAATGATCATATTAAAATCCTTTTCAGGTTGAGAACCCTTCATTTTGAGCACTCGAGAAACCTCAAAACAACTTTTCATGTCTTGTCCTTAAAAATATGACCTCAAACTATATGAAAAAAATATAAAAAACATACCTCATGTAAAAATTCTTACATGAACTCAAACATATTTAAATGTGATCATGACCCCTCATTAGGCCACACTCTCTTTTTTGCTCTCTAGACCTTGATGTAAAAATCACATTAGGCCTTAAAATTGACCTTCATGAATATTTTAATTCACTATCCACATTAATAAAATACTAAAACAACCTATCTCATTCTTAATCACTACCATACATCCTTGTAATGCTTTGAAAATAGATCATGATACCTCATTAGGCAAGGCATGATCTAGAAGTGGTTTAGGTGTAGACTTGGTATGAAGGTCTTACCCCTATAGGCTCACCCTAATAATATCATGAGTGATCCAATTCCTATAACACATGATAAATAAAAATCATACAACCACTCATGCTTGTGTTCATTCATCTCACCAATCCACCATGCTCATACCTTCTTATAAGCTCTTTTCATGCCATGACTAGGCTTTGACTACTTAAAGACATGTACCTTCATGCAACCATAAGGAATTATTTTACCTCAAATTATATCTTTTTATTTCAAATTATATTTCATGACAACATCATTTAATGACAACAATCCATCATTATCACATTAACATGCCGCTAACTAGGCACACTCTCTCAATGACATCCACCTTATGCAAAATGTACCATTGACATCAATGACAATACTCAACATTTCCTTAACCCAAAAAACAATGAAGTATTTCCCAACTCTCATCACCAATAAATGTTGGTAGCTATCATAATTTTCAAAAAATACCCTAGGAGTCCTCCAAAATGAGTTAGATGTCATCAAAATAATGGTGTAAAGGTTGAGGAATGAATTCCTAAGCCTAAAGAAATAAATGGGGAACATTGGTGATGAAATATCCAATAGGAACATCACCTATCAAGGCCAAAAATATCTTAGAACCACCCAATATCCACCTATAGCCTTCATCAAACAAGTTTCTTGAATCAACATCTATGAGATAACCCTACCAAATTGGTGTTGGGTACAGAACACAACCCAACATGAGGAACTTTAAAGCATAGAGTTATGTAAATATTTCAAAATATTATAGATAAAAATAGAATAATACAAGGTGGTCCTGAACCAATTGAATCCTCTAATGCTACTCAACTCATAAACACTGTAATGGTATTAGAGACTATGGAATTACCTAGCTAAGAAAAAAAAATTCTAAAGGAGAGTACTAGTTAATTTCATACATTTTAGTAGTTCCAAATGATCAATTATGCCATTATAAATAGGTAAAATTAACAAACCCTCACCACCTATACTCCAAAAAATAATGGTGCCACCCATCATCATCATGGAGCTTGGAATGACCCACCACCTTTAAGGTCTAATGAATCAAAGGCTCCCATAGAGTTCCAACTAGTTAAAATCAAGGTAGGATATAACATAGTTGAAGAAATTAAGAATATAAAATCCAATATCATACTTCATGAAATATTTGAGATCACTAAAAAAATGGACACTATACTAAATTCACCTACTGAGAATCTAACTCAACCAAGACAAAAGATGCCCATACCAACTTTCTCATCCATAAGAATAAATCTCAATTTCCCCCTTTCCTTATGACTATCATATTCATTGGTAATAGTCTACATAACTATTTTGCGGACTAAGGATCTTTGGATAATGTAATGCTTGCTAGCATTTCTGAGAAGCTAGGGTTAATCCCTATCAAATCTAATAAGGTAGTGGTCTAACTAGACAAATCAAAAGTTAAGTTAGTTGGTGAGATCCTAAATGTATGTATGTAGTTAGAATTTAATCCCATGATGAAATAGTTTATAGAAATCCAATTAATTTAAATTAGTGAGGCCTATGGGATGTTACTCATTAGGGATTGATCTAAGTCTTTAAATAGATACATGGCTATTAACTTTTATCATATGTGGATACCTTAAAGAGGTATGGCCAATTATATTAGAGTAGATAGGGAACCTAAGATGAAACATATGATCACTAAATACAATGATGTGAATGATAAGGTGAACTTAGTATCCTAAAACTTAGGAGTCTACATCCTATCCATGGAACTATCTAAGTATGAAAGGATAATAATCCTAAAATGCTAGGTTTAAGGTCCATATTATTTGATGGGGCCCATTCTAAACAATGTTTTATGGTAGGAATAATTATGGTTGATCCATAAGGAAATTTAAACCTAGACACTTATCAAATTTAGTTCCTTTATACCAAAAATTAATCCAAATACAAGGCCTTGATACTTGGGTTACAACTAACCCTAAAACATAGGGTCAAAGAGCTCAAGGTATTTGGTAACTTTGAATTTTTCATAAACCAAATCAAAATTAAATTCCAATTAATTTTATTCTACTTAAGGAAGTACAAACACATGGCATGGAATCTTATAGAGACATTTACTTCCTTTAATGTTATTCCCATCCTCTGAGAGGAAAATTATGTGGTTAATTCAGTAACAACTTTTGTCATAAATTTGACACCTCTAAATTACATGGAATTTCATAAGTTATTTTTTGAGTTGATACCTTACATCTCTATCTTAGATAATGTCAATAACTTACAAGTATTGAAATGTTACCATCATATCCTATAATTACTCAATAACTCTAAGGTATTTGAATCATGTATCATTAATTAGAGAGGGATGGCCAAAATATGCCAACTATGGTTAGGATGGTATGATTAATCTTAAACAAAACTAAGCCCCAAAGGGAATGATCTCTTTGGAGAGAATGTATGACCTTGACAAGTCTAAACATCTAACTAAGAAGATAAGGTACCAAAAAACAAACTTTAGAACTATCAATCTCAAGTCCCCTAATCACATGTAGACTATTAACATTGGCCTTGAGTGTACATTAGAAAAAGTTGAACAAATTAGAAGGTCATTTTCAAGACATCGATATGTAATCACTTGAGCCTATGGAGATCTCAAGATATTCAACCTGAGTGTGAATAACTCATACCATTACCCACAAACTAAATAAAAATACTTTTAGACAAAGGTAGAGACAAGTGAACTTGATTTTGTAACCAATCATATAGAAATAGGTTCATAATTTCTTATCAATGGGAATCATTTTCTTAATTCTCCATTCCACATGGGTAGCCAATTTGGTACCTATTTATAAGAAAAAATAGAGATATGCCCCTACATGGATTTTCATAATATTAATCAAGATTATAATAAAGATAATTATCCATTCCCTTCCTTAAATGAGGTAATTCAAATGGAGAGTGTATTGTAGATGATTTCCTTTTTGGATCAATTCTTAGGATAGAACCAAGTTCTTATCAACTTAGAAGATAGAGCCAAGAGTACATTTACAACTAACTAGGGTAAATTTGACTAGAAATGAATGCCATTTGTATTGGTCAATGCAAGAGTCACTTTTTAGATGGCCACATATTTTGCATTCAAAGGCTTGATAGGAATGTACATTGTGATCTATGGATGATTTGAATATTTTTTCAAAATGTAGGTCAAATAACATTCATCACCTATATAAGATATTTGAAATGTGAAAGAGGTATGGTATTTATCTAAACCCAAATAAAAGTGTGTTTTATGTTACTAAAAGAATCATTTCAATCACATTATCATGAAGGAAAGTATTTGTATCAAACACGAATGTGTTAACATTATTTACAAAATACCTCTCCCAAATAGTAAATAAGAATTAAAATATTTCTTTGAGAAAATCATTTTCATATGTAAATTTATTTTTAGATTTTTTGATATTCTTAAATCACTAAATATTTTTCTAAAATAGTAAAACAAGGTGGAATCAAAAATTGAATATAATAAGGCCTTCTATGATATTAAATAGGCCATCATGCAGGTCTCTATTTTGATAAATTGGAAGTACATGCAAGACTTCTACATATACTCTTTTGCTTTTGGGCATACCGTTATTGTAGTCTCACTTATAATTATAATGGTGAAGAACATCTAATTACTTCCATGAGCACAAATATCAAGGATATAGAGATAAATTATTATACCATATAAAATTAGGCTTATTCCCTAGTAAATGTGGTGAAGAAATGTAGGCACTACATTATTAGCAATAAAGTGCATGCCAATATCCTAAACTTGAAAATAAAGCTCATGCTCAGGTAGAATGGATTTGGAGAGTGTAGAGGTTAGTGGGTGTCTAATTTAAAATAATATGATCTAGAGGTTAGACCTAATAAGTTAGTTCAAGGAAAGGGTTATATTTATCTCATCATATAAATCAATCCCTAGATTTTGCTACATCATGTGGACCAAGTAGCAGTGCTTCATCATGACTAGCATGCTTTAGTCACCAACTATATTATCTATAGATGTCCACCCCTAGACTAAACCAAACTAATAAAGGGCCCTAATCTCATTACATTCTCAATAAAGGGGTCATTTATAGAAAAAAAATGGAGGGATATATCTCAAATGAATGTATGAAGAAGAGGCCAAGGATGTTATGGCTAGTTTCCATGAGAAACTAGGTACTAGCCACCCCTTTGGGAATGTAACAATACATGATTTTGTGAGTATGTTATTATTGGAATCCTATACTCAATGATTCACATTTTGATGTGAGATCATGTCACTAATTCCAAAGTTTTCACAAAATGGAGGTTCATGTTGTAATGTCATTGTAGCCTATTGTTGAGGGAAAACCATTTGTGTAGTGGGGGATAGATTTCATAAGATTTACCAATCTAAAATCCATGGATATCCACAAATTCATGATTATAAATACTGATTATGACAAAAGGTGGACCAAATACACCACTAACATTAATATTACTACCAAAGAGGTGACCAAATTCTTTGAGGATAACATAATCACCTGATTCGGCATACTTATGTCATTAGTTTTTGATAATGGACCTACATTATAGTATGTGGAGCTTACTAAATGGGATTATGAGCATGGAGTCACTTTAAGATTCCCTTCTAACTAATTCCCATGATAGAATGGTTTGGTAGATTTTACAAACAAGAACTTGGTTTATGTGATCAATAAATCTATAAAAAAGAAGCCCTAAGAGTGGAAATCATTATTAAAATATACCATTTGAGCTAATCACACATGATATAAGCATGCCCTAAAATATTTGTTATTTCTATTGGTTATGGGTTAAATCCTATCTTCCAAATCACCTTCATATTTCCTACCTGCAAATTTATCAAAAAATACATGGAAATTAATGATAAGGTAGACTTGAGGCTATTAGACATCATCCAATTAAAATATGTTCAATAAGAGGCCCTATTGAATTTTAGTAAGAACTAAGGTTTAGTCAAAAGATGATTCAAAAAGAGGGTGAAAGTTAGGTCCTTTCATATCTATAATTTGGTATTATTATGAGATAACTCTAATTAAAACAAAATTTATCAGTCCAATTTTGACCCATTGTGGATTAGCTTATATCATATTTATGAGTTACTTAGACAAACCACATTCCACCTAAAAGACCTCAAAGATAATGAAATTTCATTAACTATGAATGGATAGTTCCTAAAACACTAATTTTTAACTATCCCTTCAAATGGAATATCTGAATAAATTTAGCATGGGTGGTAATGTGTATATTATATTAGGCATATATTAGTTTACTTATATTATGTGTTTGCTTTCATCATTTCTTTATTTATGTTGTGTGTTTGATTTAATTATTTATTTTGGTTATTTTTTATGTGCTTTTGTTGTAAAATTTATAATAGATTTTCTATCAAGTATCCCCCATAACAAGATTGAATTTCCCTAAATTATTGAGTAAAAATAATTAAGTTTAGAGAAAGTGATGAATGCTCTAAAGGATGGCTGAACAGTGAAAACTAGTCCCAGAATTGGGAAGTAGAAGGTGAACCTCCAATATTGAACACATTGATAAATAAGTTAGCCCTCTAAGAAACACTAAGAAAATAGAATCCATGTATTCAACACTGAGTAAATAAATTTATAAAAATCTCTACTCTATCCAAGGCCATCGCAATCACTTCAAAAGAAAATATCATAAATAATATGAATAACTAAATAATTGAAAGGTCATCTAGATATTGGAAGCCTATTGAAGCTAATATCAACCTTTTATACACTAGTATCCAAACCTCATGGATAAAAAATTAAATATTAGATCAAAATAAGTGTAAATTTCAAAAATAAATGTCAATTTTCTTCCTTTAAAAGGGTGATTTTAGTAATCTCCATCGTAGGCTTTCCAGCCTAGTTGGTAATGGAACAAGGCCAAATGTGATACCAAAATTTCTATCAGGGATATATATACCTATCTAAAATTATATTAATTTTCAAACCCTCCCCCCTTATCTAAAATTTTATGAAATGTATACCCCTTCAAAAATATTTTAATATCCCAAAAAAATGTTAACTCATTGAAGAAATCCATCGAATAAACTAAATTCATCATTAATGTATAAAATGGCATTAGAAAGAGTTGAAACCCAATATTTTAATTGTTAAAATTAAATTGATCACTTTTTGTACTCAAGGTTCATCAGGTATAGTTCAAATTAATTATCTCTATGTTCAGTATTAGATGATCACAATCTATGTTCTAAACATTGGAGTAATGTTTTCCCTACAAAGTCACCATTTGTTATGGCCAATACAAACCCCTTTGAAAAGTGGGGGATCCCTCTAGAAATTCTTAACTTAAATCTTCCCAAATTTTTAATCCTTTCCACGTCAGCCTTGGACTTGTCCATCTCCTAAACTCCTTTTTCACTTTGGTATGTTGAGAACTTGATAATGTTGTAATGAAGAGATGGTATCTACTAGAAATCCCTATAGTTTTTTTATGTTTAAAGAAAAAATAAGTCATTACTATGTTCTATATAAAACTCATAAGAGTTACCATACTTATAAATATTTTATTACACTAATTTTTTTTTGGTAGGTTTGGACTTATGTTTGGTTTTCTCAGAGTTATAGCCTCCTAGAGTCTTACTCAACACTTATTAAAGATTTGTTGGAAAACATGTAAGATTTTAATGATTTATGTGGCTTTATTTTAACTTGGTCATTTTTTTAAAATCCCACAAAAAATCTTGATGGATAAATAAATACCACACATCCTATTATCATGTTTTCAATCTCCCAAACCTATCAAAGATGTCAGAGATTAGAAGAGCCTGGGAGAATAAGGAAATACCATATGGCCCAATATCAAATTTATTAGTTTCCTAGACATGTCAGAGATGATAGATCTTGGGAGAGCTCGATAGAATGAGTAAATTCAAAGTGGCCCTCTATTAGAGTTGTTGGTATCTAGAACCTATCCAAAATATCAGATCCTAAGAGAGCCCAATTGAATGAGGAAATTACATGTGTCCCATTATTATATCTATCATTATATATACATGTGAAAATTTTTAAATCCTAGGAGAGCCTAATTGGATAAGGAAATAAGATGGGTCTCAATATTAGAGTTATCAGTTTCATAGACATGTTATAGATGTTAGAGCCTAAGAGATCCCAACTGAATGAAGAAGTGAAATGTGGATCATATCCTAATTTTTAATATCTTAGATCTATAAAGAATTTCATAACCAGGTAGAGCCCTACATACTAGATCACATTATGTGTCACATAAATTAGGAAAAAAGGCCTAGGATCCTCAATATGGTTACAAATAAGTACAGTCATATTTAGAGACAAATAAGATGTTACCATGTGTCACCTCAATGTGTTAAGTGTCTAATTTTATCTCTTAATAAGGTAAAGTGTGATGATTAGCCATGCTTAGGTGGAACTGACCATAGGTAGGACCAAATAGAGATAAACACTTAACATAAGCTAAATCAAAACATGATGCCATGAGGGAAAAATATACATGTGCCTGTCACATCCTACACATTAAATAAATAGGGTAGAATAAACTATGATTAAGTATTATTTACCTATAATTCATGTAGTTCAATAATGTGAGATTCATCTTCAAACCAAAGACTAGAACCACATTACTTAGACATTAATTTCCTATATGGCATAACTTGATTCAAACACTATAATGATATATTTAAGATGATCAAGGATATTTAGAGATTGAGAATAAATGATGAGGTTGAATATGATGATATAAAATATGTATATGAGATCATGAACATTAGAGTATCATTTCTCCACATATTTATATCTAAACCTAAGTTTTTTACATGGGTTAACCACTTCATTAACCCGTTGTTCTCTTGCAAGTGTAGTCAAGGTATTATGAGGTCACCAAACATTGGGTTTAAAGTTTTAGACACCTCTAGGCCTACATTCAATCAATATTATAACCTCCTTTAGAACATGATGACCTATTACAAGGAGTTAATAGATGATTTTACACAAACATATAAAATATATGACATCCTTAGGTTCTAGGTAAAGTATATATATCATTGGGTAATTAAATACAACCTTGATTCATACACAATCATAACCTTTAGGGAATATTTACACATGAGCATGATTTTACTCAACTACTTGTATGGGATAAGTGATATAGTTCAAGTCAACACTTTTTGGGTTCCCCTTCTTAGTTTCATCTTGAATAGAAAGGAGTTCCTAGAATATGGGAGCCTTATCACATTCAACTTCACCAATAAGGTGAATGGGACTTGCATAGGAAATAATTTTACAAGATATTATATATAGTTAACATATTCCATGCCACCTTAGAATTTTGGTGATTAATTTTCCCTCAATGGGTGTGAATGAAATCGTTGGTGTACATAGTGTTTTATAAAATATACATCCACCACTTTTAGAACCACATCTTAGACATATGTGAGTATTCATATCTAGTAATATATCATGGCATCAATGTGATACCCATGCCAAATATCTCAAATAATTTATAAGTTTCACTATGGATCATTATATCCTAATGATACCATAGGGATAATACCATAATCATATTAGAAGGAATTTGGGGGGGGCTCCTCTCTTGTTACCTTACATAGTCCCTGACTACCTTGTAGAGTAGGATATTACCTAATAGATCTATCATGGTGTAGCTGGCCATTACCATGGATATAGATATAAGTTATATATTCTATTCCTAGTGATGATAGGTTTCTAATAATATAATAATATACATGTACTATAATCTATGGCCCAACATAGGGTCTATTATAAATGGGATCTAGAGCATAATAGGTAGTGGGATCCTATTAGTGCAGTATGAGTCCATGTGGTGAATAACTAGGTGAGGTTCAACATCACTTATCTCCATGAATACCACAATAAATACGGGATCTACCTCAACACTATTTACAACGTAGAAGTATTTGAATATATAAAAGTAGCTCATCTCCTGAAGGCTAAAGCTCTATCTCAAATAGTTCTCGTGGAGAGACAATTTATTCCATAGTAGGCATTTATTCAACCAACCATTGAGGTCCTATAAACTTAAAATAGACTCTATAGGTAGATTATAAAGGGAGTCTAAGTATCTATCACTCCACTATCCTCAACATCTATTGCATATATGACACATCCCTAAGTAATTTAACCCTATGTATCTTGTGTTCTTTTTTTTATAGCATTTTTGAGTCTATCCCAACTAGAGACTAGTTTGTGGTTAGCTTAGGAGAACCACAAAAACTAATATCATTCCCACACAATCTTGAATAGTTCCCTCTAATTTTTCCATCTTAGTACATCCTACCCATGTTATGCCTCCCTTTATCTAAGTGATCCCAAGTGTTAAATTCCTATCTATTCCTTCAATTGTGAACATACATGGCATAAGTAGTACTTAAGTCACTCATTTTAGATAATAACCTAATTATGGCCCTAATATACCCAACTATAATGGTTTTCACCCTCCATGACTCTTGACCCAACCCCATTGATCAGGTCATCTCCTAGTAGAGCTCAAATTCTTAGTGTTTCTACATTATTTATAGCCCTAAAAAGTTCAAGTGCTACTACAAAGTTATCCTATCTAAATATTACAACCACTCCAATGGATCATATTACTTATAAGGATCATTATTTCATAGCTCTCACTTTTTCAATCACATCATCAAGCCTGTTAGTATTTAATTAAACTTCACAAGCTTCATTAGGGATCGTTTATACTATTATTGCTCTATTGAATACATCATAAATGGATTTATGTAAGAGACCAAAAAAGAATGTTTCTCCCAAATTTCACATGTATCTTTTAACAATGATTTTAACTCCTTTGTATAATCCTCTTTCCCTTACTTTGGATCACCAAGGATTTGGTTTTAACCAACCAATTTCCTCATTTACCTTGAATACTCAACTCCCAAGCACCATTGGTCCCCAAGTATTCATGACCCCAAACCAATGGTGGTCTCACATGTTTCTATGGGTCTCCTCTTTTATGATTCATCTCTTTTCCCCCATTATTCACCCTGCACATTTAATTCCATTCCTTATGACCCCTCTATTCTTTCCTCCATATTTTACTCTAATTTCTACTTTTTCTTTCACCACCCCTCTTGTTCCTTTCTCCACTACCTTGGGGAAATTATCTTCACCAGGATGGGTTAGGCCCATTTAATCTTTAGGTATACAAAGAACATAAATGGTCTACCATGTGGACCTACCATATAATTATAGTTTGACTTAACCTTAGTGACGATGAAGAGGGTGATCACATAGACCTTTACTTAGGAAGGTAACCCTTTTGTATGGAGGACCAAGTAGTTTATATTCTCCCTCAGCAATAAGATGACTACAAGGGGAGAAAAGAGGGTGGTGAAGGACCTAACATTAGTTCTCTAAAACACTAATGAAATTTTTGAGAAGTTGATGGAGGATATTAAGTAGTAGGTTAGAGATACTGAGTCTTAAGTTAAGAAAACCTTCCCCATAGGTCTAGATAGAAAGGTGAAAAAATAACTTATATAGATATTTTAAGCCCTTATGAATGTGACTAGAGCTATCTCCAATAGAAAATATTTTATCTAAATATCCCAAAAATACCTGGATGGGATCATTCATGTGGATATAAAGTGAAATAAGGTATATATAGTCATACACAAGGGCCTATTCCTAGAGTTACAATTGATTCCCATCATG
Source organism: Torreya grandis (assembly GCA_037957365.1). Lineage (NCBI taxonomy): Eukaryota > Viridiplantae > Streptophyta > Pinopsida > Cupressales > Taxaceae > Torreya > Torreya grandis. Next base: position 893,565 of record JARHVA010001761.1, read on the forward strand.
GAATTGAACTTGTATTAGACTTTCATGGGGGTATGAGAACCTCCATTAAGGACCCATTAACACTCAAGACACAATTATTTCCTTGTAAAAGAGTGCATATCATATCTTTGTTTATTTCAAAGAAGTTAGCATCAATCTTATTTTTCACTCAAATGGAAATTTACTTATTTGTCATGAGTTTAGAGTCTAGTTAGCACAATTATACAAGGATATGACGATAAATGTGGAAATATATAACATGATTGGATTTAAATATATCTTGGAGCTTAACACCCAATTTATAGTGATTAATATCTAGGTCAACAAAGTGAAAATATCTTTAGAGGCTCATATCAAGGTGAAAAATAGGTTTTGACTTAGGTATAAATAATATTCTAGGATCCACCTCTCAGCCTATAAAAACTCAATCATGATGATAGTTTGGTGGAAAAATCATTGGTAGCTCAGTAAGGTGCTTATAGGTAATTAGAAGGTCTTCCATAATATATCTCAATCTAAATTTATTTGTAGTCATAAATTTGGAAATTTTTGTCAAACTATGGGCTCCCCTTGTCTCTTTATTATCTTTTTTAAGACTATATTTATAATCATTAGGTTATTATAACTATTTGGACCATGATGTCTAGGAGTAGGGCATAATGCTACTAAGAGGTGGGTCCCACCTCATGATATTGTGAAACATTTTTTAAGGGTTGAAATTTTTGTAATTAAACACTTGAAATTAATACAAGTTATTATCTTTGTGCTCATAGGGTTTATAGTTCATTAATGTCTTCCAACTTCTATTATTCACTTAATACATTATTATTAAAAAATTGAATCATGTGTATTATACAGGTGTACACATATATTAGAATAAGATTTAAGTTATTCTTAGTTATTCTTTTGAATTATTTTTATTCATTTAAACTATTATATATCTATGTGTGTTTAGCAAAATTTCCCATATGACTTCATCTATAAAATGAATTAGTCACTTTTCCCTTTAACTCCCTTCCCTATGTGGTTAAATTCCAAGCTTTCATGAAACTCATCATATAATGGTAAAAATTTAGATAGGAACATTCTTTGTTCTCAAGAATTGAGTTATTTATTAATCTAAAGATATTCATTTTATAATTACTCCCTTTATATTTTGATGTTTATTTGTTACCAAACGATCTTCTACAACTTTTATAAAATTATGAAGTGAATCAAATTAGAGATCCAAAATTAAATTTGTTGAAATTTAATGGTTAGCTATGAAAGAGTTATGTGTCACTGAGAAAATAGGAATTGGGTCTCTGGTGGTATTGTTACATCTCTTGGAGATCTAGTATAATAAAACTATTTAATAGATCTAAATATCCATGACATGTTCCCTAAATTATTTTAGTATCAATCCTAAAATAATTCAACACAAGTCCCCCAATTGTTCCTTGAGCTCACTCATTCCATATAACTCAATATATGCATTTGATAGAATGATAAGTTAGACTAGATAATAGAACCATACTATGTGGACCATCTATGCAAATATTTTATGGCTTAGTAATAAAATTAGCTAATATAAGTTATATTAGTGAAATTTTATCATCAATATGGATCTATTGATTGGCATATTTATCAAGTTTGAAAATAAATTAAAAAAACAGAAACATAAAAAAATAGGTTTGGTAGAAAATATGTTGTTTTCATCACCTCACCAAGATAATTCAAGTGACTAATATATTTCACAATTTTTTTTATAAAAAACCCAATATAATACTAAGATTAATAACATCTTAAATTCCTTCTAGATAATTTTTTTTAATACTTTCATAATATTTAATATACAATGATCTCATCTCAAAAACATGTATAAATCATATTTTACCCTAATTAAATCTCTTATACCACTTGTAATGAAGTTATTTTTATATGTAAAATAAATTTAAAACAATGGATGAAAATATTCATGTCAATATTTGAGAAAGAATAGAATAAATACAAACCAAACATTTATAGTAGTGCATAATAGTGGAAATATATGATTGGGCCACTATGAGGGGGAAACCTCCATCATATTTTAAAAAAAAGTGAAATATGATCATCTAATACCATCCACTAACAATGATATATAATCTAATAAAGTTATAAACACACTATAATTTGACACTACTACCAATATGAAGATATAAATGTCATAATATGACTAATTAAATTGTTATTCTAGCCACAAGTTAGCCACACATATCCCAATACATATTAGTAGTTAAGGGTATAACACCAAAAAAATATTCCTAATTAGGTATCAATGTCATTATTTATAAATTATTAATGTCCTTATGGACACCATTCCAATTTCTCATAATACAGGGTATCCAACCACTATAGTTTCCAAGCTAAAAATGAAATGATATTGAACATGAATGTAAAAAAATTTGGAGGATCTCAAGTAAAGTGAAATTTTATATGGATTATAGTATTTATTATTAATAATAAGTATTCATCCTATCCACATAAATAATATTTCCATAAAATATTAGATGAGCGTTCATAATCGACTACTCAAATACCAAGAAGCTAAGATTGTTGGGGTCATTATAATTTTCTATATAAACAAGAATAATTCACACTTTTAATAGTTTTGAAATTTTTTATGAGGTAATGCATATGTAATTAGATAATTTATTTCCCCTTATGGGATAATCTATTACTTAAATATGTTAAAAGAGCACCTATGTATTTATGCATCACTTAAAGTGATAAGAGAAAAATAAGTAATATATTAAAATATGATGGGACACATAAAATAATCCATACACATGGGTGTTGATCCATCACTAAAATCTATTAAAACATGGTTAATCACATGAATAATGCATTAACTAATAGTCACCTAATTATAATACTAAAAGTGGGAGAGTTCTACAAATATTTGAGGAAAATGCAAAAGAAATATAAAAAAGTATTATAAAATAATTTTAATAAAAATATGGTGGATTTACACTAAAAAATTAGTCAAATTACCTGATTAAACACTTAGATGAAAATTTCATTTGGTATAAAAAATAGACCACTAAGAATCACCCATTGAAAAAAATGAGCACACTCAAGAACTATGTATGAATTGCCCCAGTATGTGAACAAAAACTACTTCCCGCACACAAACACTTAAAACATTTCATAAATGTTTCTACCAAAATGGATAATTAATTTATAAAAAACACTAAAAATACTTTTTTTTTTGGTTTTGTATTTTTTAAACTTCATCTCTCATTTTAGGATATTAGTTGACAAAAAAATGTGAAAAAATGAAATGTGGGTGTTTTACAAAAATAAAACTACATGTGTTATTGTAGTTCTAAAAATATAATAAGTGGGTGCTAAAAGGCAATATAAATATTTTTAAATGAGGATATCGATAAGCCACAATTATACTAAAAATGTATCTAAATGAAAAATGCTAATTGATGAAGTAAAAAATAACAAAACTCTTAAAATTATGCCCCTCCCCCACAAAAAAATAAGACACCAAAAAAACATGTATGATATAAATTCGTCCTTGAAAATAAATATTTTTTGCATGTAATAAAATAGTACATAAACAAACAAGCCATCCAATTGCCTATAATGATGGAGTTTTATTAAAAAAAAGTGTAACTTTTTTACAATATTATTTGAAAATGGTAAGAACTATTTTCTATATAATGATAATTATAATTTATTTATAAATATATACTCTGTACAAAAAACATATAATTTAAAAAAAAAACCTAAAAAGGTTCTCAAAGTATTGGTAAAAGTAATGTCAATATTTTATGACTATGAAGAGACATAGAGGCTATAAAAAGATATGAATGGTGTGAATATCACCATACCATGCCAGATACACCCTTTACAATTCAAAAACATACTTTAGTGTTCTTAAATAGGCATAAAATTCCATGGGTGATAATGACAACCAATGCACAAAATTGGTCATCCTAATAGAAGAGTGTTAAGATGACATTAACCTAAGTTAGTGGCCATCCAATATAGGTCAGTATACCTTTTCATAAACTAAAAATCTAATTTTTTAATGGATAAATATAAATGTTTTATAAATGGAGGCAACCTAGTGTGGATGGCCTAAAGAAGAGTGGCCATGGGAGAGATGCCTAAGGTGTGAGGCATCAAATAAGAGTTTAAGGATCCACTTAGGGTGGACATATAGGGAACACTCAAGCTAGGTGTCCTTTGGGGAGGGTATAACATCAAGTACATGAAGTAACACTTGGGGTAAGATGTGGGGGAAGGGGACCATAGGTGTAGATATTAAGGGGTGAGTTGAGTCTAGGAACAAGAGGCTCAAATTCAATGGATCCTAAGTCATGAATAAGTATATTATATCATGAGATCCGTTGGTTTTAGGGGCACTCATGCTTGTCAAATATTGGATGGATAATTATAATGGGGTGGGAAAGTGGGTTCACCAAGGTTGAAATGAATGTATAGAAAAATTAAGGTCATATAAAATTAAGGTCTATCATGCCAAATGTGACAATATAAATAGAATTTGGTAGGGTTATGCCAAAGTAGGTGAGTGGAATAATGGAATGTTTTGCATAGTATAGGGGATGCCATAATTAGGAGCCAAGGTAAGGGAGAACAAAACTTTATAAATTCTTAGGATAAGAAAAGGTTTCATCCTCAGCCTTTATGGCCCCCAAATATTTTTAAAAAAATTTAAAAATCATGTGATGGCTATGTGTGGAGTAACCAACAATTTCCCCCATAGAATCTTCTAGTTAGAGTAATTATATAAAAACATAAAACATGATATGTAGACTATTTACAATACCAGTGAACCTAAGACAAACCTTGTAGGATGTTAGTTTTATCTTTTATATATTGAAATGAGTATTTTAAATGGTATGGAACCTATTGTGAAGGGAGATAATTGTTTTAGTTAAATGTATACGAGATAAAATAGACTTAGGGATAAGATAATTATTTTTTAGAGATTGTTAAGCGATGTATGTGAGAGAGATTTGAGTTGATTTATATTCCAATATGAGAAGTAAATGAGGAATAAGGGTTAATAATTTCATATCTTGATAAGGTGATGCATGTATGGAATATATATTGATTTATTTTTATTTTTATTCTCATTATTTAATATGAAAACAATTTTTTGTGATGAAGTATTTGTAATTTATCATTCATTCAATAAACAAAAGTCTTTTAGGTTTTAAAGTCTACTTATTGTATCTAGTTTTGTGTGTTTATTAGTGAGTGTTTTTATAAATTTGTTTTTAAGATAGTTATTAGTTTAATTATTTCATTCCCATCTACATCGATTGGTATTAGATTCATTTTTTGCCTAATTATTTTGTGTGTGTGAGGCTTTAGCTGATTTAGTTTCAAAATGTGAAAGAGAATATTACATTGATGTCATTATTGATAGTTTTGAGGTGTATAAATTAATCATAAAGGATTAACTTTTAATATAGGAGGAAGGGCACCTAGACTTATATACTTTGTAGATATGATGTGAGGAATCCAAGTGTGATTGTATGTAATGTATACTATAAAATGAGAATAACTATTGTTATTGGTGTATGAAATAATGGAATAAATATAGAATTTGAGATGAAGAGATAATTTATGAACTAGAATAAATATTTATTAAGGTCATAGGAAACCCTTACTTATGGAGTAATTATATGTCTTGAGTATGTCATTTATTGGATAAAATGACATATAGTTATTTTGACCATGATTCAAAAGAGGACATAAATATTTTTTTAGGACCATGTTTAAGGGACATTAATCCTTGTGGTGGGATAATTTGTATCTATAAAAGGAGAAAAGAGGAAAATAAAATATTGATACTTTGGATTAAATAGTTTCAAAGACAAAATATAAGATTTTACCTTTAGATTACTAGTTTATTTTATTTAATAAGTTACAAAAATTGAGATGGAGAATTAGTGTAAAAGATAACATTAATAATTTTTACATGCTCACCATTATAGTTGGTCATGTTAAATATGATAAATACAATATCTCAAGTTATGTGAATGGTCTTTGTATTTCCATAAAATATGAGTTTGGAATGTTTAAGTTAAAGTCAATAGGAAAGGACTATCATTATGAATTAAATATGTAATATATGTTCTCAACAAGAAAATAAAACACATCGAGAGGTAAAGGAATGTTTTTAATAGTAATAAGAAAAAAAAACATAGGTATGAAGGAAAAGATAGAATTTATTGAAATCATAATCAAACACAAAGAGGAAGAATATAATTTGGTAGAGGAAGTGGTAGAGAATTCATGGATACATGTTAATGGTGTTAAAATATTTCATATAGATCATTTGAATGCCCCAAGTATTTTTAAAGAAATAATATTAAAAATGAGGAAAGTAATTAATTGAAAACTAAAATAGGGATATTATTGCATCCCCATATCACATAAAGTCACCTAGGCATGGATAGGATATCTTGATAAATATGATGTTTTTAAAATTATCCTAGGAGTATTGTGAATCAATTCAAAGAAATAATATACTATGGTTTATATGTAAATATTGAGCTATGTGTTGTAAGGTTGTTATTGATAGTGGTAGCATGGATAACCTAGTTTTGAATAAGATGGTAGAAAATATTGGATTGAAAAGAATAGTTCATTAATCTAGGAATTTCATGGAGGTTTCAAGGTTAGTGGATGAAGTGTTTTGATATTCTAAGTGTTAATGATAAAGTGTGCAGTGTGCTTATCCTAGCATGCTTGAAGTAGGATTGGTTGATCTTTACTGTTGACATGTTAAGGATGTTTATGGATGAGTATGGTGATTTGAGGCTATGAAAGGGGTCCTATAAAAGGTTAAGGATGACTAGAGAGCTTTCGAAAGTGGATGGTATTCATCTGGTTCTTCATTATGTTCATATAGGCATAGTTGGTTATGTGGTAGAAAAATCTAAGTAGGTATATTGATGACATTATATTTCACATGTGTAAATATTATAAGGTCATATTGATATATTTATGGATTCCAATATTAAGGAGATCATATGGTTCAAATTTTAGGTCATTTTATTACGTGTAAAAAAAGTTGTTAAGGGGCAAAGTTGGCTTTTCAAACATATTATAGTGGTTTCTTTTCTTAGCCAGACCGTCACTACACAGCATGCAAATATGTATGATATAGATAGTTTGTGAATTTAATTTAGGTAAATATAAATTAAATAATAATCAAATGTTTACATGTATTTTATTTCTATAGTTCCAAGAATGTACCGTAAAGATTTGGAGTCTTAAATTTTTGTCTAGCTCAAGTTATAAAGCATCAATGTTACTCTAGTAGGCTATGATGGGTGAGAGAATATAGAGTTTAATTATGTTGAATATTGAGGTCATTATTAATAATATATAATGGTGCATTTTTAAATCTTATATCTTGATCCACTAGTTTTCATAAAATTTAATATGTCAAAGGTTGCATGCATAAGTGATAAGTGTCACAAGATCACTAGACTGACAAAAGATTAATGGTGAGAGGTGGTTAATACTAATGAAGATCAATGGTACATGATAAGTCAAAGAGTCAAATGTGTATAAGTAATGTGAGGATAACAATTAAAAAAAATTTGGATTTTCAAGACAAGGTCTAATGATGAGCACTGCAAGGTAAATACCAAGCTGATCCACACAGATTGATGATACATGTTTAGTCAATATTTCAAGGGTGCATGAGATGAGGTCAACATGTTTATTTTTTAGAAATATATCCAAATTAAAGTTTAAATAATATAAATGATGCATATTTTATCTACGATCTGAGGACATAAGATTATGGCATAGTGTTTGAAGTTTCACTAATGCTTAGTGAATATTGGAATTCAAATATTTGAATTTGCAAGGGAAGACCAATCTATGGTTTTTGAGCCATAAATTATGATATATGCATATTTTGAGTATGGTGTAAAAATAAAAGTTGAATAATACTTAAAATTTATTGATAAATATGAATTTTAAGGTCTAATTACTTATACAGTCAAATCTATTGAGCTCTAATGTTGATTGGGTGTTCATTCATGCTCTACAAATAACTCGATAAGGGTATTTGAGTTGTTCATGATGATATTATGATGTTTCAAGATAAAATATCTATTGAATAATATTTTACACTCCATGAAGACCATTTTTATATATTTTGGAGGTTTGACCAATACATGTTTAGTATGAATAAATGCTTAGAAGTTGATTGTGTGTTCATTCACAGTGTTCTTATGTACAAAATGTTGTTTGAGAAAAATTAGATTTAACAAAGGAGTGTTGTGATGACTTTGGTCATTTAAGGATGTAAAAAGGTTAATTTGGAATGGACCTATGCATTTGTATGTGGTCCTATGTTTTTAGTTTTCTTGGAAAAGTGTCAAAGAGGTGAATGGGTCTTTATAGGACCTAAAAGGTTACTTAGACCTATTTGAAAGAGGGTTGTGATTAAAGGTGACCCAAGTAGATGCCTTAAGTGTGAAGGCATGTGTTTTGATTGATAAAGAATATTTTGAACATGATAATAATCATGAAGGATCTATAAAAGGTGAAACCAAATATGATGGTTTCTTGTCTTATGTAAGAGACTTGTGAGATTAGAGAGAAGAGGTGTGTGGAGTAAGTGTGCCTAGTGGATGGATTGCAGAGCACAACAAGTTGATGATAGTGTGTATGACTTGTAGGTAATATTTATGACATCAAGGATAATAATCTTTCAAGTTTTAAGATTGAGGATGACTGAAGAGATCTAGAGTGATCTAAAACATGGTTTTAGATGTGTGTGGATATATGAAGAAGTGAAGGGGTTATATATACATTATTTCTCCATCATATTGATAGGAAATCAATGATCATTATATGTTAATTTTATAATTGTTAGTAATATTCTCTATATCTTGGATATAAGGACTTAAACATTATATGGTTAGAAGGACTTGATCATTTTAGGGGTAGGTGCTCCTTGTGAGATAGGTGTTTCACTAAAGCTGGTCAGAAGGAATTGAACAGAAATGTGGTCAAAAGGACTTGATCATCCTAAGGGAATTTTCTTCTTGTGAAATAAGTGTTTCATTAAATTTTGTTTAGGACTTGATTAGTCTCATGTTTGTGATCATCTTACAATAAAAGTAGTCCATGTGTTTTTAGGTTTGAGAGTGGGTTTTCTTCCCCAAGAGGGTTTCCCACATAGATCTTATGTTGTGTGTGTGATCTTAAATTATCTATTGTTCATTAATATGAATGACTTGTATATTCTATGAATGCTTGTGATAATTGAATAAGGGGTTGAAAGATTTGAAATTAAAATTGGATTATTTGTCACCATTGATTCACCCCCCCTTTTAGTGATTGTACCTCTATCAATTTGTATTAGAGTAGGTCCTTCTGTAAAGGCTTGACAACTTGAAGGAGATCCAAGGTAAAATATGGGTTAACATTAAATGCAAGGAGGTTTTTCCACTAAGCATGATTAGATGTTTAATGGATCCAATTATGATTTTTAGAGTGTAAGGTTGGGGACCTACATCATGTCTCTAGGGTTTGACACTTAGTAAACTATTTTAGATGGTTATTCTACATATAATATTCCTCCATCTAGTGTTATAAATAATAAGTTGTTTGAGAACAATTTTAAGGCATTGAATGCTATCACTTATGGTATTTTAGAGACTAAATACATCAAGGTAATCTATTTCATATCTACCAAGGAAATTTGGGATAAATTTAAGAGTATTTATGAAGGAGATTAAAATGTTAAGTTGGCAAAGATGTAGACTCACTAATTATAATTTGAGACTACAAAGAGTTGATTAGATTTTGAACATCATCAAAGGTTTTGGAGAGAATATTTAAGAAGTTACTATAGTTAAAAAAGGTATTAAGGTCTCTCTCTCTCTCTCAAGATTAATTTTAATGTATCTACTATAGAAAAAAGCCATGATCTTACTTGGTTAAAGATGGATGAATTTCATGGAATTCTTACTATTTATGAGATGAGAGCAGATAATGATAAACCATCAAATAAATAAGCAACATTAAATATATAAATGAAGCTAGAAAAAAGTTACAAGGTAATGAAATCAAGGAGGATGACACATCTGATATGGATTAAGATGAACTAATTCCTTTGTTTACAAGGAAATTAAAATCAAGGTTAGGCAAGTATAAGGGTAAACTACCCTTAAAATGCTTCAATTATGGAGAGGTAGGACAGTTTGATAACAATTTCCCTTATAATAATTAGAATAATGATGATGAATAGCATGGTGATAGCGAATATAAATACAAAAAGACATACAAGTTTGATAAGAGGAAGAAGAGATTCATAAGGTTTGACAACAAGAACTACTTCAAGGATAAGAAGAGTCTTTATACCAAAGAAGATTGAAATTCATTAGATGAGAGTGAAGATAGTGACTCAAAGTATGATCATAAAAATAATGGTCTTGTTGAAGATGAAGACCTCTTCATAGCTGAGGAAGAAATTTGCTCATATCAAAAGGAGTCTACTTGGAGTGATTCAGATGATGATAAAGATGAGGTAGACTATGAGATGGAATTGATAAATTCTCTTGATTAACTAAAGATTAATCAAAAGATTAACAAGAAGATGAAGTCTCAAATAAAGGACTATGCAGATAAATTTATTATATATGAAGCAAGGATGAATTAAGACACCAAGGATCATGAAGATATAGTCAAGCATGTCAATTTTCAATTGGAAATCCTATCTATAATATTGAAAGATAAAGAAGATGAATGTTCAATATATATAATTGAAAATGAGTCATTAAAAGGTGAGTTAGATAAGACATATAATAAGATGAAGTCATTTGTGAGATTTGAAAAGATCTCAAGTGATATAGACATTATTTTGAATAATCAAAAGCATGTAAGTGATAGAGATGGTCTTGGATACAAAGAAGAACCAAAAAATGCACCTCGAGATAAAATGAAGACTAATGTAAATTAGAACTTGAAGGTCAACAATCAGTCAAGGAATGAATATGCTTATAGAATGAAGACAAATCAGATTAGATAACCAAATACCATGAGGTATTCAATTTTCAATGGTTATTGTTACATATGTAATCAATTTGAGCATAGAGCTAGGGAATGTAAGAGACCTATTAGAAATGAGTTTCCATGGAACTATGATGGGGTTCATTAGCCAAAAGTTGAGTCATCTTCAAAAGGAGTAGTGTGTTTTAATTATCAAAAGAAAGGACATATTTAAATATATTTTTTCAAATCAAGAAAGATAAGATAAACTTCTTGTAATAGGTATAGTGTGTTTCAATTGTCAATAGAGAGCTCACATTGTTAAATTTTGCAAGCAAAGGCCTAAGAGACAAAATAGGTTTAATCAAGATCATAAAGTGTAAGAAAGAAATCAAGTTAACTCATGGAAACCAAAGGTGTTTAGTATGAGTCATGATGAGTTTGAAAGTCCAAGTAATCTATTTTTTATGTTGGAAAATGCTACATAAGTTAGAGAGTGACAAGAGATCTCATTTTCTGCTCATGTTGTGAATGAAGAGACCAATCTCAAGGAGTAGACCAAGGTTATAGTTGAGTCTAGTTATGAGGTGTGTTTAGATGATAATCGGTAACTTGTTGTGTGTGAAAAAGTTTCAATCTTGGTTCCTATGTTTTCAAGGTCTGAAGGTGATGTTCTACAATGTAAAGAAACTACTTTAGTGTTCAAGATATGTCAAGATTCCATGGTTTTCCAAATGTTGTATATATTATCATAGAAGAGAAAGTGAATGATGTAGAAAAGGAAAATTCTATCAAATTTTAGATAAAGGAGAACAAGGTCAAGAAGTCTTATATCTATAAAAGGATTATAGTGGTTACTGAGGAGATGTGGGCCACTCTTGGCTTCATTTTATATTAGAGCATTATGGTGTAGAAGAGGTCTCTATCTATACTTCTTAAGATACTCCTTTTAGTGGATAAGAAAGTGTTGTTGTGGTGTTCTCTAGGTCTTATAAGGCAAGATATGAGTGTTTCTAGTTTGAGTTGGTGTATTAATATGTGAGAAGTGCCTTGATAAGGTCAGAATGATGTAATAAGGTGTTTTTGTTATATATATATAATGTCTTTAGGATCACAATGGGTGTTTTTTAGTGGAATAATGAGATTGATGGAATTTTAAGAATATTTTGGTACTCTAAAGGTAGGTGTACTTCTTTGTGATGTATTCTAGGTGATTTTGTGTGTTGATGATCATGTTTGTGCCTTTTGGAAGTTTTTGTGTGCTCTCAAGTTTATCTTTCTTGTTGAAAATCAAAGCCATGGTATAGGGAGTCAAGGTTACCAAAGGATTGAAGGCTCAAATCTTGTTACATAAGTGTGTGATGGTTATCTCCAAGTGTGCAAAAAGTTTCAAAAGTGTTTGTTGACCATAAGGAGGTTTATTGACCTTGTTTGTTTTGAGATTCTAGAGTTTTAGGATATTCTATAAAAATTATTTTCCTTATGAATCGAGGTCTAAGGCTTATTAGTATGTTGAATGGGCCAAATGGGTTTTCAAATCATGCTTCATATAGATTTTAAGGTTTATGGTTTACAAATTATTCATGATTTTATCAAGATGGAGGCATAATTGGCTAATAGGTTTGCGAAGGGATTATGTTGTAGATGATGAGCTAGGTGATGAAAATTGGTGTGATTAAGCGGAATATGAGAGTGATTTAGATATGAATTTTTGGGTTTTGAAAGTATGTATACTAAGATCTATGGGATCTACAAATTCTAGCTAGGTTTACAAGGAGTCTAGACAGGCCTAGTATGAATATTTGATGTTTTTAATCCATTTATCCAAAAGATCAAATCATGAGTGTTTCAATGTGAGTTATTATGTTGGTTTAGAGCATTTTTAATATTTGACAAGTGGCATGAAGTTATATTAGTGGTCCTTGAGGTGGATTGAGAGAGAATGCTAGTAAGTTTGTGTGGTGGGTCTTCATGGTGGGTGGAGATCTGAAGATGCTCAAGAGGTGAAATGACTCATAAATATTAGGGAGAGTCCCTCTAAAAAACTTTTTGGTGAGTTTCATCAGATTTCAGTACTTTTGTGTGTTCTTTCTTCATTAGTTATAGTGATTAGTTGAAGAGAGTGCTAGAATATACTAAGAAGAATTTTTAAAGGTAAAAAAGAGGTAAGATCAAGGTAAGGGGGAGTTTGTATCATCTTTATAATGTGTTCCTCTCCTCGTGGTAGTATTTTTAGGTCCTCAAGATCATTTTTTTCCCACTTTATCATTGTGTTAAAGGGGGAGAAGATTATTATTGTGAGAGGGATTGAAGAGAGATAAGGAAGGTGAGTTGTATGATGGGTGTTGACATCAATGAAAAAGGGAAAGATTTCTGGAGAGTTTTAAGTGATGTCATGGGGGTTTATAGGTGAGTGGATGAAATGTATTGATATTCTAAGTGTCAATGACAAAGTGTGTAGTGTGTTTATCCTAGTATGCTTGAAGCAGGCTTGGTTAATCTTTAGTGTTAACATGGTTAAGGATGTTTAGAGATGAGTATGGTGATTTTAATTTGTGAAAATGATCTTATAATAATTCAAGGATAATTTTAAATCTTATTAAATTGCATGTTAATCATATAATTCTTTATTATGTTCATCTAGGCATAGTTGGTTCTGTGGCAGAAAAATCTAAGTAGGAATATTGATGATGTTATATTTCACACATCTAAAGATTACAAGATAAAATTGATATATGGATGGATTCCTCTATGTAATAAGATCAATGTTTCAAATTTTAGGTCACGAAATTGAGTTTAGTAAAATTTATTAAAGGGAAAAGTTGTTTTTTCAAGCCAATTATAGTGGTTTTTTTTCTTAGTTGGACCATTAATGGACATCATGTATATATGTATGATCTAACTAGTTTTTACATTTAATTTAGGTATA
>JARHVA010001761.1:912500-927500 GCA_037957365.1 Torreya grandis
TTTCCAAGGAATGATTTGTAGGTATGTGGTCTTAACAACTAAGTATGTAATAGTAGAAAGGACATGTAGGTTATTAACAATAATTGTGAATGGAGGGGTGGTCTCTAGAAAGAAAGTAAAATATAGATGAGTTGGTGGCTCGGTGGTTGCTAATCTAGAATGGGTAGGTCTCAAAATAAACTTAAAATGAGGGAAGTCTAGAGTAGAAAATAAATACTCTATGGCTTCAAGAATCACCTCTTTGGCTAGTTTCTAAGAGGATAAGTGCTTTCAAAACCAATGTCTATTGCTAGAATCTATTACACACACACAACTAGACATGGTTAAATAGTCTAGGATAATATTGATATAGGAACTCAGAGGCTTGAGTCAAATTTTGATCCTTTTAGATTAGTTATTATACACTTTTAATCAGGAGATTATGAATTTGGACCAATGAGGTACCTAAGATAGCTATTGCACATGCACAAAAAACTACATCAAATAAAAACACATCTACACACTTAAGAATATGAATCAATCAACTTAATTTTTAATAACCAATTTAATTTTATAATCATTCAATATCTATTACACATCTAAGACTATCATATTAATTATAACAAGAAATAATTTCTTCATAGATTTTGCACACTAAGAATTATTGAATCATACAACTAAAAGAGATAAGCTTAATTACATAAAGATTGGAAAAAAAATACATAAACACATAAGTTAATAATTGAAATTGACTCTTCTCCTACATATTAAAATATTATAACCCTTTACAATTATGTGTTACATGTGTTTAAATATAATTTGGGAATGGGATGCCTCATTCTATAAGTACATGCGAGATACATTACATGGTGTAGTTAAACTTCAGTTCTAACTATGATCCCAAAACTATATAAAGTTTATCTTACACTTGTCAATAGTTAAAGTCACCCTTTACAAATTTATGTAATGTGTGCATGTTTACAAAATAAATATGAAGTTTTATATAATATGTTTGAATCATAAGAAAACTATAAATACAAAATTGACATCTCTATTAAAATGTACATGCATAAAATTGGCCCTTAAGGATGATTCGATATCTGCATGGATGCACTGACCTTAGTGGAATTTGTAACTATAGACATTAGTTTAGAAATAGATGTAGGATTTTCATTTTGATTATTCTTTGTCTCTATCTTGAGATATCATTTATGAACCACATCATGATATTTTGTAATTATATCTAAGCTCAGAAGTAAGGATATATGTACCCTAAAAACCTACCCTAGTAGCTTTGCATGTTTGACCTTTGTCATCGAGAAGTTGATTTAAAATTTAAACTTTAGCTACCTTTTACCTTGCAAAGCTTAGTTTTGCTTCAATATATTTCAGTGGTAGCACTTGAATTCTTTGCTTGAAATAATCAAAAGATTCTTGAATAAGATGATCAAATTTTATTCTACTTATCATCCTTCATGTAGCATCCTTTGCCTTTGATAATTTAATGTCATTCAAAATTTGTAAGATAAGTGGCTCATGTTCTTGGTATTTAGGGATCCATTCCCCAATTGTTGTTACCCATTTTCTAGATTTATCTATTCTAATGACTACCATATTGAGGGCATTAGATGCCTCTAATGGTTTCATTAGGTCTAAATCATTGTATGCCTTATTGGTTGTGTAAATAATTAAAAACTTCAACTTCTTTCATTTGTATTTAAAGAATTAAATAATTTATGAGCCTAGGTAATATGAGGGACAAATTTAGCTCTCATTGCTTCTAATGCCTCTAAAGAATTATAACATTTTGAGGTAACCTCTTGTACCTTAGCCTTAATACCTTCTAGAATATGAACCATATGTTGTTATTATTTAATTAGTTCTAGTTTTTCTTCCAGATCTTACCTTGCATGTTATAATCCCTTATGTAATACCACCATGGCATCTTTATGAGTTTTGGCTAGAGACCTGAAATCTTCATTATAGGGAGACTGGACCATCTATCCTTTTCCTCTTTGATAAAAAATATACATCTTGGATTTCTTCTAAAATAATTTTGATACCTTATTAATCCTCTAAATTTCTCTTTCTCACCTTTTGAATGTTCCCAAATGGCTTGCCAAACAAGGTTATTTTGGATGGGAGATTTTTGATATTAAAATTGGGCATTTGAGTAGCCTTGGCTCTCAAATCAATAGCTCATGGAGGAATCACCAGTTGATTGGGTTTTATCTCTATTTTTTTTAACCATAACCTCCTCAATATCTTTAGTTGGCTGTTGCTTTTTGGTTGATTTGAGGATTATGTCAAGAAGGGAGGGACAAATGATCATAAACTAATCCAAACCTCCATATTAGGGGAGTGGATGGAATATGATGACTTGCTTCACCTTTTTTACTTTGCCTAAGCTTATGATGGTGGTATCCTAGGTTGAAGTGGTGGATGGCATGGGAAAAGTGATCTAGGTGGATGAAACATGGAGTTGGAGAGTGGTCATGGCTATTTAGATTTTCTTTACTGCCCTTTTCTTCTTCAAGGTTCAAACTATGGTATTTCTAGAGGGGATACTAGTAGTAGACATGATGGATGTGGGTATCAGTGTGGGGGAAGATGGAGTAATGGTAGTGGTATAATCCTTCTATAACTTTAGAGTGATCAAAGGAATGTATAAGAGAGAAGAAGAGATTAGTGAATCATCAAGGGTAGAAGTGACAACTCCCACCCTGGGAGTCTTCAATATAGCACTTAGTGGGACTAAACTAAAAATAATAATAAATGAAAAAATTAGGGAGGTATGGTCTAAAGGTTGGGCCTTCTTACCTATTGAATCATCTATGGTTAATTTATTCCCTTTATTAGCTGAGAGGCTTAGTACCTTAGCTCCCTCCAATTCTTTGTCTTCATCAAGTCCTTATTCTTCTTACTCCTATTTTTGAGGATTTAAAGGCATGATTTATGATTACTCAACTATTGGACTACCCATGAGGAGAGTCCTTGGCTTACTTCTATATAAAATAATGGTCTTGGCATCTAAGGAGGAGCCATAATGAGTTAAAGCAATAATTTCTTATGTATCTACCCCTGATGATGTAAACTCTTACATTTAAGGTGTGGTTATAGACATTTTTAATGTAGCTACAATTGGGTGCTCTTGTTATTCTTCATCAAAAGACTCTAGATGAATGGGATCCCCTAGATCTCCCTTGGGATTAGGTGTATTCACCCCTAGATCTTTATTGATATTTCCCAGCCTAAATGGAATTTATTATGAAGGCTCCCCTTGTGCCTTAATCTATTTTAGGGGCTGGTTATTCCAAAAATCTAAAGTTTCCCATCCTTTAGAAGATGAAAACCTTACATTCATTTCTTTTATTGAAAATGATTTATCTTTTTGGATTATCCTAAAATTATCTTCCTTCAATAACATAAGTTGGGTCCCTTCCAAGACCTAAACATCATCCTTTGCATTCAAAAATAGAAAGTCATGGTATTAAGGTACATGTTGGTAGGGGATACCAAAGCCCTAAATGTGTCTTTGTATGTGACCATGGGGATCCTAGTCCTTATGTGGTACTAGAAGAAAATGATAGATTTTTCTTTTATTGTCTAATTCTCCAAAGTGTTTCATCTACATGTAGCACATCCTACCAATGACCAGATATGATCTTTAATATGTGTTTTTCTTATTTTTTATCAAGTCCTCATCGACACTCCACTATAGTTGATAAGAAATATATTGCTCTACTAACTTTTTTGGTACATATTTAGGGAGGCACAGGGGGTAGGCCTTATGTCTAGAAATCATGATCACCATGTAGTTAGGATACAAATAGTAATCACCTCTTCTAACTAGTGTTTCAGCTATGTTTACTCTAATTATGGGTAGTGTAGACCCATGGATTGCTTGTCATACTTGAGAATAAAATAAATTAATAATTCAAACCATGTTCTTTATATATGAATAAATATGTAGGAACTAGTAATAATATCAAATGTGATTATTGACATAGTTTATGGCTAGGATCCAAAACTCTCCAAGGACTTTATACACCATGCCCATTATAGTGTCCAAGAGATAAGACATTATGTAGAAGTGGCCAGTCAGATTTGATCACTTAATCTTATGTAAGACTTGCTCTCTTAGCTAGAAGTTAATGATTTATCCCAGATAAAAAGTTTCATCATTGGTTATCATCAGATGAAGTAAAGGTACCTAATCCAAATTAAGAAAATGGATGTTGGTCATGCCATAAACCCTGTTAAGTAGTGCCATCCCAATCCACATCCCCATTCTAAATTTTTTGATAGGGGTGGGGTTATTTCCTTTATATGTCTTAGTTTCCCTAGGGAGAAGCCATGAGATCAACACCTTATCCATTAAAATTTTCCAGTTCCATGAAATCAGTCTATTCTTGTCAAAAAATGCATCTAGAACTAGTAGTGATAAATACCTTTGAAACTTAGCTCTAGAGATGCATGCCATGACTATCTAGTTGTCCATGTGGTATAAAAATGAAAATTATGTAATACTACCTATGAAGAATAAATCTCATAAAATTTTTATGTAAGATATCACCTTAGGTTTAGCCACCACTGAGCTTAGTGCTTATCTCTTAAGGGAGGACAAGCCTATGATGAATTATCATTCTATGGTAGATAGATTTCTATCTACTGAAAACACATTGATAGAGTCTATAATATCCTCTACTTTAGAATATTGTTCATGCCTATTGTTGATGATGGTGGCATCATAGATAATCTCTATGAATAATTTTGAATACATAATGGAGAACGGTGATGGTAGAAGTGTTCCTCTCAAACTCTTAGATGATGATGCCATTGTAATTATGTGTATTGATTATAGTTTATTTATGTGATTTGTGAAGAATTCTCCTCTTCACTTAGTCATTTGTTTGTTTGTAATAGATTCACAGGTAGCTAGCGATTTTCTGTATAGAATAATAGTTGAGTTCAAATTCATTTATGAGTAATGAATGTATTGATGGCTACATGTCATGTATATAACCTTAGCATTCAATTCTAGTTCATGCATTATATATTCCCAACATTCATGTTCTTTGTATTATCTAAATAGTTCAAATCTCATTAGTTTAGTTGGTGGGTATCTTTATCAAGTATAAGGAAGTATTTTTGCTTTATTTGCTGAGTATAGTGGGATTTTATTAATTGATAATTAGGAGTCAAGTTTTGTGTTGGGACTGAGCCTACAAAATATTTGAATAAATATTCTAAACATAAAGCCCATAGACCAAATATATCAAAACACATGTTCTAAACAAAATGCCTAATATAAAAAATACAAAGAGGAAAATATTCAAATTGCATAAAGTTGATGATGAATATTTCAGATAATTTGTCTAATATAAAATCCCAAACACAATTTATGATAAATAGTTCTAAAAAAAATCTTGATATAAAATGTTTGATAAAAGAAAAGTCATTCAGAATAATTGTTTGAACAAAATGTTAGATGAAAAAACATTGAATCAAAGATCTATTAAAAAAATCCTAGTGAACAAATGTTGAATTAGTCTTTCAAACACAAAGTTTGAACCAAATTACCCAAGAGAAAAATCCATCAGAATAAATGTTTCAAATAAAAGTCCCAAAATAAAAACTCTGATAAACAAGTCTCTCATGAATAAGACCTAAATAATATCTCTAAATAAACTAAGTCCCAAAAAAACATGCATAGTTCAAAAATCTCCCAAAAGACATTAATAAAGTTAGTCTTAAATATTTAATACAAATGCTTTATTCTTATAAGTTTAAAGACTAAGGAAAAATTCAATAGAACATACACAATTCATATAAGAAGGTGTTTTATTATTTTTAGAATATTGGAGTTATATTCCTAAATATTAAAGGGGTTAACCAATGTAAATTAGTAAATAAATATGAAATAATTAACCTACTAATTTGTCTAAATAGATTTTATTTTTACCTTTTCTAAATATAACAGGAAGTCAGAGAGATTAGAACTTAGCTTATTCCAACTAATCTAGATTGTAATAAGGTCTAATATAGGGGGGATGACAAAAAAATTTTAGAAATAGGTCTATGGACTTCATTTCTTGATTGGATAGGAGCACCAAAAATAAGACACCCTACTATCTAGTTTTGTAGTCTTGTTTTGGTGTTTTCTTCTTGAGGTTAAAATATTTTTAGGTTCTATTTAGAATGCTTATGTTATCATGTCACTAAAATTCTAGAGTTTGGGACCTCGTGGAGCTCACTGTGTACCTATTTTAATCTTCAAAACTCTTAAGATCTCCTGGTGCTTGAACTTGAATGTAAACTTGGGAAAGAGAGACAAGGGGTTAGTGTTTAAAAGATACACTAGATATAATTCACACCCCATGTGTGGGTACACTACCTACATACCAATAATTTGAAGAGGGATCAAGCTAATGTAGTTCTCACATTGAAGTGCTTGGTGTAATTTGTATATGATCAATGCAACTATAATGTTGAATTGGATGTTCTTCAACTGGCTAGGGACTAGTGAAATGACTTGAGTAGGATTTGAATAATATTAAAAGGTTGTATGCAAAGAATAGGGAAGAGTGCTCGAGTTTACTTGCTTATATTATTACATCTCTTATTAAAATGAGTGTCAACCCTTCTAAATGGAATTATAATGGAATTTGATATGGAAATATATGATCATGGTTTAGATGAATTTGTATTAGGCTGATAGAGAAAAATATAAGGATTCTAAAAAATATGATTGTTGGAAGCAAAAGTGAACTTTGACAATAGTGCTAAAAATAAGACACCCTAGGTTTCAGTGCTCCTGTCTTATTTGGGCACTATTGTCCTAAGGGGATGAGACCTAGGGAAATAGATCTGGGCCTAAAATGGTTACTTGGGTATGAAAGGGATAAGTCCAAAAAGCTTTGGATAATTGGGAATTAGTGAAAGAAGTATCCTAGAAGGGTTATGTGAGACAATAGGAGGATCTATGGATTAGATGTCTTAACCATACTAAACTTGTACACTTTTGAATTTTACATGACTACATTTCCCCCCTTCATTCTAGTGATGGAACAAAATGAAATACTAGGATAAAGGAAAATAATAAGCATACCTAAACTCACCTATAAGGGTGAAGCTCATAAAGTTGTGTAATGTTGGATGTGCATAGAGAGAGCACACTTGTGAATCATGAATCTAAAATGAAAACATAAAGTAGATTAGTTATTATTAGATACATTATATCTAAAATAAAAATGTACAAGATTTGAGTAAGAATAAGAGAAAGGAACAAATACACCTCACCAAGTATGTGAACCAATACAAAACTTTTTGTGATGCTAGAATGTGCTAGATGATGATGAGTGTGTGTTGAATCAAGAATAATATCATGAATAGAGATGAGTGCTCAATTCCATTGGAAGTGACTCAAGAATTAAAAAGATAACCCTTTATCTCCATCATCACCAACTATTTAAATTTAGCAAATCATGTGTATGCTAATCGATGTCTAGACTATGTGTCCAATGACTTTGAATAGGTGGCTCAAGAATACAAAGGTTAGATAGACCTTTGGCTACATCATTGCCCCATGAAGTGAATATATGAAGTAATATTAGTATAGAATAGATGTCATATGATATGGCTCATGGATCCCATGGATGTATTATAAATATGATAATGTGGCATGGATAGCGTTAATATTTAATGGAAACTAGGCCACTTTTGGCCATTTTTAAAGATAGACATTAGGCTTGTATGAAAGCCTCTCTGAAACTAATGAAAAAAAATTATGTGAAAGCCAAATTATAAACTTAGGTACTCAAAAAGCTAATATTGTATGAAATTTTAACTCAAATGTGATGCCAAAAACCTACAGATGGAATAAGCCATGTAAATGCTAAGAATGCCTAGAATAAAACTAAACTCGAAAAGAAAATATCAATGTGTTATGTACATAGCCCCCAATCACTGATGTCTAGAACATGGTTTATGATTTGGAAGTTATGCCAACTACCTAATTTAAATTGAAATCAAAAACCATCATGCCACACATGATAACCCACTATATTTCAGAAAACTATACAGAAACTACTAAATCTAGCTAATATAAAAGTGTAAAAGTTATCCCTAAACTAATTTTTTTGCCTATTTATAAAAACCCTAATTATTTTATTTTCTAAATAAGAGCACAAAAATATGGATGCCCCCATGTTTTTTGCTACTATCCACTTTTAGTGCTATTGTCTAGTGTGAAAATTAACTGTTGATCTGAAGCTATCACTATTTTTTTTCTAGTTTGATCGGTTTGACCTCTAGATTATGTATTGAGTAGTTTGAATGTTGCTATCTTAACTATTAGGAGGCTTTATCTCTATGACAAACCCTTGTCTGATGCCCCCTATTTTGAGGGTAGGAATGATGAACCTAAAATGACTACCCTCAGAAGAAAAGAGTCCTACAGTGTATTAAACTATATAGATACATGATATAGCATCGATATTTGACAAGTTATCTTTGGATATAGAAATGTTTCTATTGAGATATTGTTAGATCAATAGGGGTATGCCTAGATAGATATAACAATGTGAAAGCATATGCATGATACTAAATTAGACTTGTAATGTTAAATATTAGTTGTTAGTTATTAGTTTGTTAGTAATCATGGAGGGATGGAGCATGATGTCCATCATGGTATCCAAGAAGCAAGATAAATATATGATTAGAATCATGGCATTACACACAATGAGTGGAAAATAATAAAATAATCATACGAAGAAAGAAGCATATAAGGGTGGCCAAGGGGCCACATAAATAAGGGAGATTGACACATGTCAGTCAAACTAGAAGATAAAAATGGAAGGCATGTTCAAATGCCACATACACACACAAGTGGAAGAAACAAAGTTGGCACAAGGGCCACAAACACATGAATGAGTAAAAACAAAGGACATTAATAGATATCCTAAGGTACACACATGAATAGAAGAAAAGGACATTGGTATATATCCTAAGGTAAAAATAGAAGATAAGTAAGAACTATAAAGTACAATCACATAAGCTATGCTAAGCAAGGAATGAGAGAAAAATTAAGAACTAGAAGATACAAACACATCTAACTAATCAAATCAAATGTGAAAGTATTAAAAACATGTGTAGTACAAGACTAGGTATATGCTAAGAAATACACAAGTGCTAGCTACTAGTGAAATATCAATGTAGTAATATGTGTAATCTAGTAAGTAATGTAAATCAGTATGATAACTCAAAGTTTGTAGTGTAGAAATGACATAACCTAGATGTTTTAGTCATGTATAATATGCCCCTAGTGGCTATGTATATTGATGCATGTCACAAATGTAGAATTAAAACAACCCCCTCGATGGGTAGAGTGTGGCAATCAAAGAGTTGGATGTTACTATGCACACTTGAAAGAGATCAAGTGAAGCATGATAGTGTAGATAAATTGACATACAATAGCATGAAACAAAAAATGTAAGTCCTAGCATGATATTAGTAATTTAAACATAGATGATGCATACAATCAAATTTTTTTTTGGTGTTGTTGCAATTTTTTGATGTTTTTGTATTTTGAAGTGTTATATTTGTTTTTTTTTTTTTTGAAAATATTTGAACTATGTATAATAAAGTAAGAGATAATATGTATATTCTATTTTGGAAATAAATGATACTAATCGATGAGTCTTAGATGATACCCCCTATAATAGTGTCCTTTATCAAATAATGAGATTGTGCATGATCATGAGGCATGATGGAGTGTTTGAGATTATGTAACTAAAATTTGTGTACGTTGTAACTAGTCTAAAATATATAAAGTGGACACTGAATGTGTATTCCTCCTATGTTCTGAGAAGTGGTTATAACTTTAGGGCTCTTAAGGACCCATCTAAAATTAGGAAAAGAAGCTCTATGAATAAGTGTTCTTTATCTAGCTATAAGAGACCATAATGTAATTGCTCTAGGTGTGAACACTATAGCTTGAATGTATCTAAAATCTTGAAACTAATAGATTATATGAACCATCTATACTAGTGATGGATGTTATAACTATGCTTGGATAAAGAGTGGAAGTTGTATTGAAATTGGAATAGAAGCTAAAACTAGCGGGAGAACTAGAGTTGCTGACTAGAGCTTGTAGATGGCTCTGAAGTGAGGAGTGGTGACTCATAAGGAACTTTTCCAATTATAATAACATGATTAACATGAATGAATTTCATGTATTTATGAGTTTTAGAATATACTAACATGATTTCTTTAATCTATGGTCGACCAAGTAATATGTTAAAAACTCCTACATTAAAAACAATAGTGAATGGTGTGGCCACACATTTAGGACTAACTTGTAATGAAAGAACTATCTTGCCTAATGAAATCTATATATTTCCACTAAAACCACTAATAATTGTGTCTATTAGAGTGATATACTACTCTAAATAACACAAATGTTTTATAAGTGTACATGTTAAGACAAGAACCATTATCAATGAGTACACTATGGATAGGTTGATTCTAAATATGTGCTCTGATAAATAGTGAATTGTAGCCTATATTATCCTTAAAATATCATGATCTGAAAAAGATAGCAAAGGCTTGGTTGGAACTATAAACTTATACACCTTTGTAAACCACTCAAAGGATGTGACTCCACTAAAGGTGCTTAGTATGTATGGTGAACACCTGATGTGTCCTCTTGTTCTTGTTTAGAATGGTATAGAAATAAATCTAAAAAAAATTTAAAGCTTTATCTTGTGTTGGTTTTACCTTTGGAGGCTCAACTTAAGTGCCTAGATCAAGTAGATTATCATCTATCAAGTCCTATATATTATTTCATAAATTGATGCATCTATTTGTGGTGTGGCTTGGTGCCCTATGATAATCACAAAATACATGTTGATCACATCCCCATGGAAGAGGTTTTGATGGATCTACTTCCTAGATAGGAGGGAGAGTGATAACGTTACATTCTAATAACATATTTAAAACCCTATATCAAGCAATTGGTAGATTGGTAAATGTATGATGAGGAGGTGCTAATAAAACCACATACTAAGGGGGCTCAAAAGCTACATTCACTATTGGCTTATTTTGATTCTTATTATTACTGATTTTGACCTTGTATGGGACTTTATTGTTACTCTTATTAGTTGTGTCTAGGATACTTGAATACTTAAGTTTTGCCATTGAAATTATCTTGAATTCTCTTCCTTTGAGTGTATGACACAATTTAGTGATGGAAGAGAATATTTTGAATAAAATATATTCAAGTAGTGATGTTAGAAGGCTCTAATTGAAGATGTCTTGTAGCTTTTGATCATTTTTGGGGCTAGTTAACTTAGCTAGAATAGTCTTGTATGAAAGAACATAATATGTGAGAAGCTCATTTGACCTTTTTTTTACTGTGCAATCTATGAATATGAGACCTTATCACCAATATTAATACTGAAATGTCTTAGGAACATATCTACTAAATGATTGAATGTTGTGACCAACTAATTCAGTAAACTATAGAACCATTGTAAAGAATAATCTTTAGGCTCCATGGAATTTTTTTTTGTAAAGTAGCACATCATTAGATACATAATCCAAACATACTACATGAAAATATCTCAAATGTGTCTTTGGATCATGCTTGCCATCATAAAGAGTAAGTGTGGGTTAAATAAATCCTTATCATAAGGGTGTAGAAGTAATGTGATGTACCGATGGTGTATGCAGTAAAGAAAAAAATTTGATGCCTATGTAGGTCTAGAAATACCTTGCTCAAGATGTTTCACCTTCAATTGAAGAGACCTTATCTCTTACACAACGTCTGCCACATCAAGAAATAAGGATGTGCTAGTTGTAGATGGTGGCATAGGTTGGGCTATTATAGGGGATTATTGAGATATAGTTGCCTCCATAGTGTTATTTACAACTAGCTGCTCTGAATGACTAGAATATTCAACTTGTCTAGCCTTTTTGATTTCCATGATAGATTACAAAATTAATGTATGATCTTTAAGCTATTCCTTAATTCTTTCTCTAGAATTTTTTTAAACCAAATATTTGTTGAGGACTACTTAATTATCAATAATAGGTGGTAGTGGATCAGTAGTCCCATGTGGTGGAATAGGAGCATTGGTGTGTACATCATCATTTATATTTTCATACTACCCATGATCATATTTATTCTCATAGAAATTTGTATAAACTAGATGTGTAGAATCTATGATAGGAATTTAATTTGGTTGTTTATCCATGGTATATGAGCAAATTGAAGGAATCTAGGTGAACTCAAGAGGATTGCCACTAAGTCTTACACTTTGTCTTGAAGGAAGAGATGAAAGAGACATAGGTGGCATAAGGAAAAAAATTTGGATGATAGTAGAAAAAATTAAAATGATATAATCTAAGCAAAGAACTGGAATACGCATGAAAAGGATATAGGGCTCTGAAACATGTAAGGTGATACCTCAACAATTAAAAAGGAGCTAGTACATGTAACCAAGGATTTATTTATAAATATTTTTGAACTTTTGAATTTGAAATAAATTTTTTGAATTGTATTTCCAACTAAAAATGCAGAAAATGATTGGAAAAAACTTGGAAAAATAACTAGGAACTAGTTGATACAACTAAGGTTTGAAAATATTTTCTTTTCAAAATTAGTATAATAATTTGAATTTTTTTTAATGAATTTATACAATTTGGTTTGAATTTTTTTTGAAAAAATATGAAAATATTTTTAAAGTTAGCAATATATTTTTCCTAGTGGTTTGAAAGTGTTTGTATACAAATAGGGCCTAGTATGTGCAAACTAGGGTTTGGGTGAATTTATTGAAAATATTTTAATTAAGTTGTAGTTTTTTAATTTTTAAATTCAATAAAAATTAGGATAATATCGAAAAAAAATCATAAATAATTAGCACTAAGGTTTCTAGGGTTTTTGTTTAAAAATTCAAAGTAAGTCAAGTTCACCAAATGTTTTATTATTTTCAGAATATTAGACTTATATTTATAAATAATAGAGGTAGAGAAATGTAAATAAATAAATAAATATGAAATAATTAACCTAATAATTTGTGTAAATAGAATATATTATTACCTTTTCTAAATATAGAAGGAAGTGAGAGAAATTAGAACTTAACTTATTCTAGTTGATCTAAATTGAGATAATGTCTGATATTGAAGAAGCAAGACTAGAAATAGTCATACATAGGTATCTGGACTTCATTTCTTGATTTGATATGATCACCAAAAATAGGACACCCTATTGTCTGGCACTGTAGTCTTATTCTGACACTATTGTCTTAAGGCTAAAAGCTATTTGGGTTTTATTTGGAATGCTTGTGTTACTCTATCACTGAAATTTTAGAGTCTAGGACCTTTTGGATCTCACTATGTGCCTATTTTAATATTCAAAAATCTTAGGATATCCTAGTGCTTGAAATTGAATTCAAACATGGGAAAGAGAGAGAAGGGGTTAGTGTGTAAAGTATACACTAGATGCACTTTACACCTCATGTGTGGGTATGCTACCTACATACTAATACTCTAAAGAGGGATCAAGATAATATATTTCTCCCATTGAAGTGATCAATGCAATTTGTGTACAATTAATGCAACTAGAATTTGAAATTGTATGTGTTTCAACTGGTTAGGGACTAGTGCAATGACTTGAGTAGGCTTTGAATAATATTGTAAGGATCTATGCAAAGAATAGGGAAGAGTGCTCGAGTGTAATTGCCTTTATTATTGCATCAGTCTTGAAAATGAGTGTTAACCCTTCTAAATGGACTTAAAATGGGCCTTTATAGGGAAATAGATGATCATGGATTAGATGACTTTATATTAGGCCAATAGAGAAAAATATAAGGATTCGATAAAATATGATTATTGGAGGCAAAAGTGAACTTAGACAATAGCACCAAAAATAAGACACCCTAGGTTCTAGTGATCCTATCTTATTTAGGGATTATTTTCCTAAGGAGATGACACCTAGGGGGATGCATCTAGGCCTAAAAGTGCTACTTGGGTCTAAAAGGGATAAGTATGAAAATATTTGTTTGACTAGGAATCCATGAAATAAGTAGCCTAGAAGGGTTGTGTGAGCTAATAGGAGGATCTATGGATTAAGTTTCTTGGCCATATTGAAGTTGTATAATTTTTCATTTTACATGACTATAAAAGGATTCAATAAACAAGGCCAAAATCTAGAAAAAGTGGGTTCCCATTTCTTTAAGAACAAAATGGGGGTGTTGGGTAAAACAACATATATTTAAAAATTACTATTAAATAAAATAAATTTTAATCAATAATTTTTTGATAATTCTTATCCTTGAAATATTTACCTTGTTTGTTCAACTCACCATTATGATAACCTAGAACATCTAAAGAATCCTTCAAATTATCTAAATTACTATGCATATCTCCTTGAATTTCTTATGTTATCCCTATTCAACATTTAATTCAATGTCACTTTGATTTTAAAAGACTTTGTTACTTATTTATTAGATCACATTATCAGACAAGGATGCATCATGTCTTTGTCATGTAATGTATCTTTGTCCCTAATTCACTAACAATCATGTTTCTAAAATGACATTCTTTATAATACCTCTCCTACAAAAACTAATGGGTAATTTATTAAAAGCATTTGAAATATTCACCTATAAAATCATATAAATACTAATACTAGAGACCCCAGGTTACTCTATCTAGCACTCTCTTAAAAATATTATGTTGGAACCTCACTAGATTACATTATAGTTACATGATGTTTTTTAATACGAATGGTACACTTATAAGAAAAACATTAGTAAAATCATTATCTGATCACTAAATAAATATTAAATAATAAATTTAGCAATGTATCAACTTATTGGTTAATAAAATGATCCATTTGGTTCCCAAATAGTCTATAACAAATTTCAAAATGAATATTTTCTTATAAAATATATAGTGGAAAAAATCAAGTACAATAAAACACTAATATAATCCACATTTTAGTTATGAATAAGCTTA